>CM055898.1:13093962-13201462 GCA_029582155.1 Panopea generosa
AGGATTCCGAATGTTCCAAAGTTGATCATGCGCAGTGAAAGGGAACCTTCTTGATATTTAGCCTCTTCCTATTTTGGCCCGTATATTTTTTACCTCCAATAACGAAGAGTGCGGACAGACGCCACCATCCAGGTGTAAGCCCACAATTGATATTTGTTCTTTATTCTATAGTTGTCATTCATAGAGTGACCCAAAAATGAAAGAAGTGAAACTGACATTTTGTTATTTGTCCACCTTTACACAACCGAATTATTTTAAGAAACGTAGGGTGATGTGTCATCCAAGAGTTAGATCTACATATATAATCAAGTGTGATTGAAGTGACGTAGTATAGGTGTCACCCCACCATTGATTTTTGTTCTTTATTCTATCGTAAATTATAAAAGTTTGAAGCGGCATGTTTCATAGAGAGACCCAAATGAAAGAAGTGAAACTTACATTTTACTGTTTGTCAACCTCTGAACTACCAAAGTATAATGAGAAAAGTAGAGGTCATGTGTCATATAAGAGCTTTTTTCTGCTCAGTGTGTACACTGTTGACAAAGTGAAAATAGACTTCCGAAATCATGTATTCATACACAAATTTCCAAGCATCATTTTTTTCTAAATTCATAATTCAAATATGACAATGCTTTCAAAATATTCAAAATACATAAAAAAATGCCATTCAAATAAAAGAATGAGCATTAAAATAAAGAAAATACATTTTTAAAGAAGAAGAAACAAGGATTATTTATAACCGCCATTATTACCCCACGGATGCACTTCCTTTTTCCAATGGTGGCACTATGCCTACAATGTGCTTGAAGTAAAAAACTGTTTAAAAACTCACACGCATTTAACCATTTTTCAACAAAAATAAGCAGAAAGATGTCAGGATCGGATAGGAGTATATTACAGTTATGCTGTTAGTATAAAAAAGACAGGACTATCAATTAAATATAATTCATATAACAAGTTTACAAATTTATTGGCATATCAGCAAAACATTGCCTATGGCCATTTACACATTCAAATCAATTTAAATACGGCATAAACATACAATAAAATGAAATACAAACACATACAGACATATCACATATCCAAACTGAGACAGTCATGTATTTATACGTCTATAATTACAAAATCCTATCAAGAATCAATAAAATTGTTTAAAGTTTCTTGCCTTAGCTTTTGAGCTTCGGTTATAAATTTGCCAGATTACAAATACTTTTTTTTTATTTCTTGATGACATAATGTTTTTTTAAAACTATTAATATTTGGAAAAGCACTATGTTTAATATATTTGTTTCTAATTGTTCTATATGTAGGACAACATAAGAGAAAATGATACTCCGATTCCCCCTCCCCCCCCCCCCCAATACAATTAGAGAAAATGATACTCCGACCCCCCCCCCCCCCCCCCCCCCCCATCTTACCATCTTAACCATCTTACAACTTATGCCAGATTGGACTAGCTTAATCCAAAGGGCATCGTGAATAAATGTATCGAGCGCCTCCATATAATCCACGAAAATGCAATATAATTTTGATTTTTTATCAAAGCCTTTTGAATTATTGAATGCAAAATAAATATACATTTATAGATGCATAAACACAATATAACCACATATACTCGTACTATCCTCGATTCCATCCATAAACATGTTTGATAAATGTGCATATTTTTTATTAACGACACACACACACACACACACACACACACACACACACACACACACACACACCGAGCTTTACAGTGAGTGTTGTTCTTATGCGAATGAATGAATGAATGAATGAATGAATGAATGAATATCCTTATTTCCTCCTCTTGGGTGATTAATATACAAAACTGACATACAATATGGGCAATTTATAACATACATACAAATTACATATAGCAAAGTATACATATAAAACATCGTGCAATGAAAATGCAAACTATTTATATTAGTTTATCTTCATTTTAGTTATGCTGAATAAATATGAATCTTCTATTATGCATAGATGCATATTTTGAAATTAAATATGCGAATTTCATTTACAGCCTGACTGCTCTGTAATTAGCAGTTTTTATATTTATTTATTTATAATTATCATCTTTAAAAATAAACACCAATAAATTGACACTATCTATTTACAAAAGAATGTATATAAACTATATAAAAACGTAATGTATGCAAGTATTAATCAATTTTTTTTTTAATTTTATAAAGTAGCCTCTTATAGTGACTGTATTACATGTATCACCGCTAACTGCACATGCATTCACGATGACGTCGGATCTTTAGAATGTCAAAATGTGTACGCTGTGTGCATGTTTTCTGACCGATTCATCGTCCACGACTGTCCTTTCCAACTTCTTCCTCGGCTTCGTCACCATCACGTGTCCCCCCTGGCAACAACAGAAGACAAATTAAACAGGTAATTAACACGTGACATATGAAATGAACATCGTAATTGATAAATATTCAGTAATCAATGAGCGATACACTTTCACGGATATTGTGTCTTATTTTAATACTTAAACCAGCCCGGAAATACACTTTATTGTAGTTTGGAAAAGTGTGCATTCATAAGTTAACATTTCGATCAAATGGAAGGATTTAACAAAACATGTTTAATATCTTATTTTATCTTATCTTTTGTCACAGAGCTGTGTGTTGCACTGTTTTATAATGCACATACAGATGTCGGGGTGTTTATTGGTAAAATTGAAACTGTACGCTATAAAAACCGCCGAAGTCATATAATTTCTTATCTAGGAATACCTTATGCGGAGGATCCGACCGACTGGAGGAGATTCCAGAAGCCACGCCTGAAAAAAACATTCAAGGTGCCCTACAACGCCACTTATATCCGACCGTCTTGTACACAAACAGGATACGGACAGACGAAGAAACTTCAGAGCGAAGCCTGTCTTAATTTGAACATTTACGCTCCTGTGGAGAGCACAGTAAACCCAGAGAAGAAATACCCAGTTCTCATATATATACACGGAGGTCATTTTACAGTGGGATCGTCAAACGATGTTTCCCAGGAGAAATTATCGTATGGAGGTGACGTAATTGTAGTCACGATAGACTACCGACTCGGCGTGTTTGGGTTTTTGAGCAGTGGAGAATACAATGCACGTGGAAACTACGGTTTATGGGATCAACAAATGGCAATAAAATGGGTCAGATTTAACATCGCGTCTTTTGGCGGTGATGTTGAGAGAATAACGCTTCTGGGACAGTCCGCTGGGGCAGCTTCTGTGATGTTTCAGGCATTGTATCCCGGCAACAGAGGTCTGTTTCAGCAAGTGATTGCAATGAGCGGGACTAGTCTAAGTCCTTGGTCTCTGTACAAACCTAATGCTAAGCAGCTTGGGAAGCAACTCGACTGCATTGAAAAAGATGCAGACGACATGCCAGTAATAGATTACACGACTCTCATAGAATGTATCAGAAATAAACCTGTAGCTGACTTGCTGAAGGCAAGTATGTTGGTCACGGACATTGGACCAACCATTGATGGAGATTTTTTTACCGATCATCCGCACAAAATGTTGTTTCCTGAAAACGGAACAACATCTGATGCCCGAGAATTTTTCCGATCATTAAATATTGTCGTCGGTGTAAACAATGACGACGGCAGTCGAAAGTTATTATCTCTTTTGACGTCGGAGTTTGGCATTTCAAATTTCAACCGACTTTCTATACAGGCTGATGCACTGGAGCAAGTACTGGTTCCAGATTTTCTGAACTATGCCTTTGACACATACCACTATCTGCACGGCAACCAGGCCAGTGTTTTAACTTACGAGCATGTGAAGTTTGCGGTTTTGTTCCAATATACAAACTGGTCCGATCCCGATAGCAGCGATAATATTCGAGATAATCTGCTACGGCTTTCAACGGATGTTAACTTTGCGATGCCCGCGGTTCAAATTGCGGATGTGCACTCTGATATGAACACAAATGCCTCCACCTACATGTATCAATTCGCTCACCAACCAACTTTTAACATATTGGAACCAGCTTGGGTAACAGGTGCTGGTCACGGTGCAGAGAAACTCTTTATGTTTGGTTTCCCGCCAGACATGATGCATCAGCTAGGCCTGACGAAAAATTTGGTAACAGGAGAGGAAAAACTATTGGCTGAAAATATGATCACATGGATTTCAAACTTTGCAAAAACAGGGTAAGTTTAGTTTAACTGATCTCTATCCAGAATAACTGAAGAGTTTTTTTCTTATACCGGAAGTAGCAAACTGCCATTTTTGTAGAAGAATTTCCGGCAGTATGTGAAATGTTATTAATTAATATTCATTGACGAATTTGATACCTATATATGTGTATATATATCCAATGAAAATTTATGTGACGGAAAATCAAAATTAACGAAATTTTAAATTTTAACCATTTTATAATCAACTCTCCTCTCAGGGCGATTTGCTTAAAATCACCCACACGCAAACAGAGTTTAATTATATTACTTGTAATGCTTTATCAGTAATACAAGTTAAATTGGTGCATATCACAGGCCCTATCCTACTAAAGCTTTTGGATAGCCATAAATAGTAAATAATGGAAAGATAGGACACTTTAAAAATAATCCATGATCAATGACCGATTTCAATGAAATAAAGTTATAGCGTACATTGAAAATAATATTCTAAACATATACAACATGTAATAACAACAGATAGGTAATGTTTTGCATATAAAATTAATATTTTACCTTCCAAAACGAGTCCAACATTTGCCTTGCCTAGTTTTTTCCGATTGCACGGTGCGAATATCTTGTATGTTTTGATTGGTTATCAGGTGCCGTTTGACAAATTTTCGGTCTTTCCGTACACGTACGATAATGTTAAATTATAGTTAAACATTATAAAACAATAACTGTTTAATTGTTGTCATCAAGGGTATATCGTTTGACATGTTTTCATGTTTATTATGTAATATTTTTTTTATATATTCTAACCAAATTTCAAACCTTCAAAATGTAAAGTTTAAATTTTGGCTAATCATGCAATGACGACATATTCAATCCGTGTCAGTACCGGATGTGTACAGCCTTCGTAAATGTAGGAACTTGGGATTCGCGGAAAAATGCATATTTCTTGCTAATTACTGTTTTCAAAGAGATCAACATTAGTCAGTAGGTGTATTTTGATTTTGTCCACAGATTTAATTTATGTTTTCTCGCTTCCTTCCAGATATGGTCATTTTGAAGTGTCCTACTTTTCCATTATTTACTACATATAGCTATCCAAAAACTATAGTAAGATAGGGCCTGTGGTGCATATCAGCACTTCAGTATTGGTATAGTACAAATTGTGTATTATTACAGAACTTGCGTTGTGTTATTGCCATTTTGATTTAGTCAGACTTTAAGATTGGTTCTACCATTATTATCAGTAATTACACATTCTTTTGTATTCTTTTGATCTCTTTGACTTTAATAACATACTATTTACGGCTGATATAACACTGTATGTTTTAATTGCGAATACTAAAGCTTGAATTTTGTCTATTACAAAGTATTTTATTAAAGCTATGTATATGCATCACATTTCCATCATTACATGGTAATTTCTTATACATTTATTGTTAAACGTTATTTAAAATTATGTGGAACGCATGGACCAATAGTAGAGCATGGAACCCGGCCAGGATCGGAGGGTCGTGGGTTCGATCGTCCCCCACGATTATGTGTGGTGTTACTGAGCAGGACATTTTATTCGCATATGCGTAGTACTGATTCTAGCCAGGAAGACGTCGTGCGTGATTTGTCTATGTTGTAATAGCTTGTTTCACGATCGAAGTAAAATTAATAAATTTAAACTATTTAAAATTATTTGTGACATGTTGACGACGTAAAAATAGATTTTACTTAGTCTAAGTGATTTTTTTTGTAAACTAAAGAATTATATTTGTTTAAAGCACAACTAAGGTACATGTACGCAAAAGGGCATACTTTTTTTCGAATTACGTACCCGGAATATAATCTATTTAACAGTATTTTAGCGAATGTAAGAAAATAACGCGTGTCTTTTATTTGGTATTTTTCCACATCTAATAAATATAGTCATGACAAATGTAAATGTTGTGGTAACCTTAAGGGACACGCGTCAATATTGACATATAAGATTACTCATGTTCACGTATAATCGAACCAATTTTAACAAATTGCTATTATTCTTAGTAACATACAACCGTATGCAGATTTTATTTTGTATATTGAACCCCTTATTAAAGAAAGTGTTATGCCTTTCAACATTTTACAAGAAGCATGTCCCTTTATTAAAAAGAAATAAAATTTAGGGTCTGCAAACAAGTTGGAATATCTAATATCAGATTTGTATACTTTAGATATATAGGCGAGGGAGGGTGGGACGAGGTGGGGGAGGATGGGACGAGGCGACAGCTAGATATAAAACTGGACAACAATGTAATGATGTGTGTTAGCTGATCAAGCCAGAGGACACATGTTCGATCCAACGCTCGGCCCGATGACCTCTCAGAGACAATTTGTACTGGTTCTACCCAGGAAACGGCAGACCCCAGAGTGGCTCATATAAGCCCTGGGCTTTATCAGCAACAGAGGTAAAATAGATTAGTATAAACTAGCCTAAAGCTTGAAATTAGCATGTTAGTAGCATTCATTTGTATAGAGTTAGATACAGTACTCGACAAAAAGTTGTGTGATAAAAATGAAGAAATAATTGTATATGTTTTTGATCATAATCTTTCAGGAATCCTAACAAACCACAATCGTTACTTGGAGGTGATCGTCTGCAATGGCCACATTATGACACAGAGCGATCCTATTTCCGTCTATCTACAAATATGACGGCATCAAATTCAACCAAGAAAAGATTTGGTGAACCATCAACGTCCTTCTGGTTGACGCTGATTCCCGCTTTACTCCAGGACGGAGTAGTGTTTGGAATAGAATCAACATTACCACCGGAGCCCACAGATAGTCAGGTTTATTACACGGCGTTCCAAATAAGCTCCGCGAACGTTGAAAGTACTATTGTTGTATTGATCGCAGTGTTATGTGTCCTTTTATTATTGATAATAATTATAATATGCTGTGTTTGCTATTGCCATAGCTAGTATGGAACAACCACATATTTGTTGGATAATATTAAGAAAATTTAATATTTGTTTTTTTATATCTATTTATGTTCGTCCATACTCTATGCACATTGATAAAACTGTAATTACACACTTTTATTACATGATGATGATGATGATGATGATGATTGATTGATTGATGATGATGATGCTGATGATGATGATGATGACGACGATGACGATGCATCATCATCATCATCATTAAAAAAAATCAAAGTCATTGTTTAAATTACATATCAGTTATCATCGTTTTGCTTCATAAAATTTTAAAGTTTAAAAAATAAAAGTTTTGAAAATATCGGTAAATTCATTATCAAGCCTACTAAAACATTGATACCATCCACTATAAGATATGGAGTGCCGTTTTGCTATTACTAGTATATTAAATAAAGGTGATACCACTCACTCTAATATGTGTGATGTCACTCATTCGAGTAGGTGATATCACTCATTAGAATAGGTGATATAATTAATTCAGTAAGTGATATCACTCATTAGAATAGGTGATATTATTCATTCGAGTAGGTGATATCACTTATTAGAATAGGTGATATCATTCATTTCATTAGGTGAAATATAGAGTTTGATCTACCAACTTCATGGTATGATGAGATACTATTCGCCATACGATATGTATAATGTATTTTATAAGGTTTAAACCGACGTGTAGTGAACAACACGATTTTGCATTACAAAGTAAACAGATTATTAAGTTGGACTGATAAGTATGAACGGACATTACATTTTTCTACTTTCTCCCACCACGTCACACATATACTGTTCTCCTGCTTGTACAGAATATATAAGTATACTGTCGCCTTTTCATTTCTTCTTACTTTAGTCTAATTAAATTTGCTAATTTTGCCATCCTTTTAAATTATATTGTCTAGATCAAAATTCCGGTTCTAACATTTTCTATCTTAGAGTTAACTTTACGCAATATAAAACATTCAAAGTATTTAGGCCCACAGAATTTAAGTTACAACTATAGATACTATGTTTATGACGTGAATGTATCTACACGTAAAGTGATGTAATGCGCACGCACTGCCTCGCCTGGGGGAGTACTCTTGTTGGTAGGAAGTGACATGACATGACAGAAATTTTTCTATTAGCCGAGCCCGGTTAGCTCAGTTGGTAGTGCGCCTGATGATCAACTCAAATGTCGTGAGTTGGATTCCCCGCACAACCATAATCTCCATGATGACTTCGTGTCATTGTCATTCGTCTCTCACAATTGGTTCAAGCGAGAAAACTATCAGTTTCCTGCGGAGAGAAGTGTGTTCGAATACTGGTTAAGAATCCCATAAAAAAGTGGCTAGTTAACCGATTGTCCGGTAGCTCTCAATGGCACATAAAACGGCTGAATATTCAAACAAAACAAACAAGAAAAATTTCAGTTTCTCGTATGCGTACTATACCAAGTATTTAAGCGAAGATAACTCGCATTAGAGAAAAAATGAGTTATGACACGATAGTCTCCCTGGAACAATTTTAAATCAACAGTTTATGTACACATAGAATGACTGATACTTGATCAGGTTTTGACCGAATTGTACGGTTTTGTCCTAGTTAAAATGTCTTCTACAGATGTACATGTATTTTACTAGCGTAAATTTTTTCATTAATTATTTATTGATATATATGATTTATTTAATTTATTCGAAGACATATTTTAGGATACAGAATTCTAAGACTCTAAAAATAAGACGACTGTATAAACATGCATTCTAATGTTTGTTGTTTGTTTTGCATAAACATCTGGCAAAACAATTATATTATACACTGTTCTACATATAGAATACATATGAAAGCATTGCCATTGGTTCGTAAAGCGTCTTGTAACCATATGTACTCAATGAGCACCTTCAAACGGTTACATCGTCTCCCAATAACATACAATTTTTTCTCGGAAGTACTTTTGAACATGTTATTTTTTACTTCTCACGTGACCAATTTAAGCATTTTTTTAAAAATAAATGCGGAACTAAATTACACAGCATCAATTTCTTGGTCACAAAAAGGGGATATTTACTAATTTGATAATTTAACGTACACTTTTGGACATGAAAATTACACAAACATGAAAATTGCACATAAAGGAATTCTAAACATGAAAATTACACACATAGAAATTTCACACATGGAGATTATAAACATGGAAATTACACACATGGAAATTACACACATGAAAATCACACACATGTAAATTACACACACGGAAATTATACACATGGAACTTATACACATGGAGATTATAAACATGGGAATTACATATATTAAGATTATAAACATAGAAATTACACACATGGAGATTATAAACATGGAAATTACACACATGGAAATCACACACATGGAAATTACACACATGGAAATTACACACGTGGAAATTATAAACATGAAAATTACACTCTTGGAAGTTACACACATGGAAATCACACACATGGAAATTACACACATGTGTGGAAATTATAGACATGAAAATAACACTCTTGGAAGTTACACATGTATGGAAATTACACACATGAAAACTACACACATGGAAATATAAACATGAAAATTACACTATTGGAAGTTACACACATATGGCAATAACACATATGGAAATTACACACACGGAAATTATAAACATGAAAATTACACTATTGGAAGTTACACTCATATGGAAATCACACACATGGAAATTACACACATGAAAATTACAGTCATGGAAATTACACTCAGGATAATTATAAACATGGAATTACACACATAGAAATTATAAACATGGAACTTGATGATTACACACACGGACATTACAATCATGGAAATCATAAACATGGAAATTACACACATATAAGGGTAAACATGGAAATTACACACATATAAAGTCTAAACATGGAAATTATACACATGGAGATAACACATATGGAAATTATAAACATTAAAGTTACACACATGAAAATTACACACACATGGAAAATACACTCATGGAAATTATACACAAGGAAATTACACACACGGAAATTATAAACATGGAAATTACACACATGGAAATTACACTCATGGAAATTATAAACATGGAAATTACACACATTGAAATTATACATATTGAAATTATAAACATCGAAATTACACTCATAGACATTATACACATAGAAATTACACACACGGAAATTACACACATATAACTGATAAACATGGAAATTACACTCATGGGAATTATAAACATGGAAATTACATACATAGAAATTAAACATATGTAAATTACACACATGTGTGAAAATTAAGAAAATGAAAATTACACACATGGAAATTACACAAATTGGAATTACAAACATGAAAATTATAAACATGAAAATTACACACATGGAAATATAAACATGGAAATTATACACATGGAAATTACACACATTGAAATAATAAACATCGAAATTACACTCATGGATATTATACACATGGAAATTACACACACGGAAATTATAAACATGGAAATTACACACATTTGTGGAAATTATAAACATGAAAATTACACACATGGAAATCACACACATGGAAATTACACACACGGAAATTATAAACATGAAAATTACACTCATGGAAGTTACACACATATGGAAATTACACACATGAAAACTACACACATAGAAGTTATAAACATGGAAACTACACACATGCAATTACACACATGGACATTTTTAAGTACCCAATTACAACATACAATTTACACACTCGCAAGTTAGACATTTTAATAACGAAGTTTAGAAATGCAAGTAAGCACTCTGGTGTTTGGTGGATATCACTTAACACCATTACGAGTAACAATATGATCATATATACACGGCTACTAAGCGCCAGCTCCATCACCATTAAGTGGTGATAAGAAAATGAGCTATCGACACATCCGCGGTGGAGCTTACGAGTATTTTTATTTGTACATACGTGAATATGATTTACTTTTTATCTTATATTTTTATTTATAGATCTCATTTCGAAAATCGGGCAATGTAGTACCGTGTACAAATACTTTTACTACTGGTTGGCCACGATTAAGTTTCAATATTTTGTAAATTGTGTTGTCAAGAGCTTTTCTCCTGATTCGGACTCGTGCATATTTTTATATATGTCCGAATTTCAACAACAATTGGATGTTTAGGCACACTGTAAGAACATTCTCGCTCATTTTCTTATCACCACTTGTTAGTGGTAGAGCTGGCCTTTAATAGCCGTGATATAGAATACTTGTGGATAAAGAGAATCAACCTCACTTGGAAAAATCATCAAACGGCACAACAACCAACAATGACAGGCTTCTCTCCCCTTGGACCAACATTTCAAAATACAGTCAAGGGAAGGAGCAAAAGTGGCCTTTTATGACAGGTTGTTGCTTAATACAGGTTAACATGTCCTGCAAGCGTAGACATGGGAAATAGAGAATGTGGCTGCTTAAGACAAGAGGCCGCTTAATAGAGGTGACCACTTATACAGCTTTGACTATATTTTAAAAAATGTACCAAACAATAGCTGTTAACACAATGCAAATAAATAAGCCTATATAGTATATGGTTTACTTAACCACATCAACAATGTGCTATATGTTTGTACATGTAGTTAAATGCATATGCATGTGCCATGTTTTGGCTTTAGAAACGAATAAAACAATACATACCAGTGATTTTAAGTTTAAACAATGGCAATGGAAGTAATGAATTTAAATTTGAAGTCGGACATCTCTTAATAAAGATTGGCAATACTGATCTACAATATACACACACAGCGATCAGATAATCAGACATGGTAACATTGCTAAGTAACACAAAGCGGAAAAAAGACTTGTTCATCACATCACACCCAGTACATTAGCTGAATACAGAAGGAGTGGCATGAAGGTTAACGAAGTTCTGGGAATGTCTTGCTTGTTCTCAAACGAAGTCACATACGTGCAGCTCCGCATACCTTCCAATGATGGAAAACATTGTTTTGTAAACTAGGTTCATAATGAGGATATTTGTTCTCAGTAATAGGTATCAGAGGATGATAATATAAGTAAGGAAGCGAAATATGATGATGAAACAAAATAAGATAATAGTCAATAACTGTTGTAAGACATTGAAAACAAAAATAAAAAAATGTCCAAAGTTAAACGGTTGAGAAACTTGACAATTTTAATGATTTTTTCTCAACATTTTTTTTCTGAAAACAATATATCTATATGATGCAATTATGAAATTAATATTATGTTGATAATTAAGTGATTTCATATTGGTTGAGTTATTGGTCTAATAATTGACAAACATATACAATGTATATGTCTTCATGCATGGATAATTATTTACATAAAACATTGTTAATAAATTCGTATGGTAACGTTTAAATAAAAAATATAGGCTAATTAATTAACATTGTGTTAACCGTTCATACCCGATATTGACAAAATTTGTACTTTTGATCTGAGAGTGTGTGTGACGTTTTATGTGTTTACATGGATTTGCTACGTCGTAAAATTTGATATGTGTTATGAAATTTGATGAATTAAATGTTGCTCTGAGCATTCATACTTTTATCTTTCATCAATATTTAACCGTTTTCGAAAAAATTCAAAAAGAGGTGCAAACCTTCTGGAACTCAGTATATATATAATCTTTAACAAATATGAAACCTAAACATGAAATTATGTTGATCGAATACGAATACTTATAATATACAATGGCTTCATACATCACACAATTACAAACATATATCGTACAGTGAGAACATGCAAAAAAGCATTTCAAGGGAGAGAAACATCAACACAACATATCATAATTCCTGTACAAAGGACTGGATGAAAAAGTAAACTGTTAAAATAGCTTAAGTAACAACTTTGCAAGTCCAAACAAGTTTGCAATATATTTTGACTAAAAATTATTCTTAAGGTTTGTATTTAATTTCATTTTATATTACTTAAATATAAACTTTGTTAAATAACTAATAATGTGCACAACAACGAATGTCTTGTATGTTTTTTTTTTCATCCTTCCATTTATATGTGGGCGTAACATTTGATTGCCGTTTTTTTTTATTTTTTGTTTTCTCGGGAAAAAAATCAATCATGGCAAGGCTTTCAAACGACTCAAGGTATTTGTATGGTATTTGTAAACATCCAGTAGATTTGCATATCTGGAAAGCGACTGATGATATCGATTTGCCATGGTGACGTACTGTTGGTGTCTCCTATGGAAGCATTGCACGGCCGAACACTTGTTTTGTTTAACTGTCCCTGTATATCAGAGTCTTAGAGCTAACTATTTTGCTAAGGCGACGTACATTGCAAATTTATGTATTTAGCGATTTCAACAATTGAAAGTTAGTTTGATAATTCTATTTTCGTCTTTAGATATTCAAGTATTTTTAATTCATTTGGTTTAGGGAAGGGCCGTTACTAATGTTTGTAGAACTTGTGACCAAACCCTTTTGCTTATATATATATATATCTATATATATATTCAAGTATGTAGCTCTTCAACATCGGAGGCTGAGAAGGGTATGGTTAGAGTTGGTTTTAGATATTGAATACAGAAATATGAAAGACGAATATCAAAATAGCACTAGCCGGTCAGTAGTTTCGCTTATGACATTTAAATAAAATTTGTATTCTCCAATAAAAAAGTGTATCTGTCATTGCCGAATATTGTTTTATGAAAAAAAAAAGAAAAAAAAGACGCCTTTGGACCCCTCTAATATAGATGCCTTTGGACACTTAATATAGAATGTTTTTGAATTATGTTTATATTAACTGACAGAGTGGAAAACAGTGCAGGAAGTGTTCAGACTGTTCGTTACGAGCAATCTGAACTCTTCCTGCACTGTTTTCAAAGGCAATATGTGATTGGTGCGGGAAAACGCGTATCAATGGAGTAAACGGTTAAGTATAATATTTTTAGATTGCATAAATTGTCATTATTCCTGTATATAATGTTGATATGCTAATTTCTGATGATGGATTCTGTATGTTATTGTGTTATCTATATTAAGCAACGGCATCTATTCGTGACTATGTTAAATAGAAGTGATAAACGATTTCCTAAGTTATTTAAGTGCTCTACTTTTTGTCAGATTTGAATTTTAACTTGGTCTTTTTAATTATTAATTCTTTAAGACAGAAATCCTTATTTGTTTGTTTGGATTATATTTCGTCACCGTTTGATCCATTTAAAAAATTAGAGTCTATTTGTCGTTGATTGGAAGCCTTGTTTTGACTTGATATTGTGAACAAAATGTTTGAGATAGTTTTGTGATACTGATTCTAACACGTCTCTTGTAACTCAATATTGAACGGCTTTGTACAGTCACGACTCATCATCGAATTTGTGTAATATGTTTCACGGGTGTGACAATAATAAACAAATAAACACGCTTTTCGCATTGAGCGACATCTCATTAACCGAACAAATATACAGAGGAGTTCTTTTGCGTTACAACGGAGGATGCAAATAAAGTGTAATAATTAATAATACCTTGGTCACTAATAGCCAAGTGGTGTTGGTGCTCCCATGTTACCGTGATGATATTGGCACATGTGTCTCTCAGTGTGAAATACTACATTGACGTAAAGTGGCGAAAATATAAATCAGTATAATAAAACGTGTTATCAACCAATATATCACAATAAAATAATAGCTCATTATTAAAATGTCAGGGCCCACACATGCTGTCACAGCAACGTAAGCCTTCCTCCACATATGTACACGTAGTCTCAGGCCCATGTACGTATTCCAGGAATGTGTTATTTGTTGTTCGTTAGATGCGTATTAAGTAAATGAACCCCGTAAACATTGCTCGTTGCTAATAATATTGACATCGCTGACGTTCACTTTCAGAAATGACATTTATTTCATAAATAAACGTCAATGTAACCATACACAAAAGGGTAGAATGTTCGCCTCGCATGCAGAAGGTTGTGGGTTCAATCCCCGACCGCGGGTCATACCAAACACTTTAAAATGATACTTTAAGCTTCCTAGCTTGGCGCTCAGCATTATGAGCGGGATAGTTCTAGGTTTAGTCGTCCCGGTGCCAGTATGCTGTGACTGCTTGGGTATCAAATCATGAGTTTGCGTAAGGTTCAACTAAACGGAATCGTTTCAAATAGGCTCCTTAGTATATATATATATATATATATATATATATATATATATCTATCTCAACTAGGGTATGCTTCTAAAATCACACACACTTTAAATCAAATATAGGCGAGGGTATAGTGCAACAAATAGATAGTTTATCATAAATAACACTCAGTACCGACTCTTCTCCGAAAGTCTATCAAAAACAACACTCAGTACCGACTCTTCTCCGAAAGTCTATCATAAACAACACTCAGTACTGGCTCTTCTCTGATATTTTATCAAAAACAACAGTACTGGCTCTTCTCCGATAGTTTATCATAAATAACACTCAGTACTGGCTCTAACTCTAGAGCTCTAGAGCGATTCATATACATTTTAACTTTGAGCTTACTACTGAATCTAGAATATATAAACTGAAATTATCTATATTGAACGAGAGAGAGAGAGAGAGAGAGAGAGAGAAAGAGAGAGAGAGAGAGAGAGAGAGAGAGAGAGAGAGAGAGAGAGAGAGAGAGTATATCTATATATATAATGAAAACGGATCATAAACCATCCGCCCACTCATACATCTACAAATATATAAAGTCGGATTATATTTAAGGAATTAATCACTTCCATAATTTCCTTTTCAAGTCAATTCTAGATCATTGAGATGACATTTCGGTTCTGCTGCATACACGTTTTTTTTGTACCATTCGATATATATTTGTTCCAGCTAGCTGGACTTGTTTCTGCTACTTGGTATGCATAGAGTTATCGACATTCTCATGCCCTTAATTCCATGTAATCTAAAGTCAGTCGAGGGGATTTAGTATTCTTACAGATAGGGCCGTTCATTCATGAATCTTGCTTGGAGAATGTATCTTGTCTTGCGTCCATATCGACCACCGTCGTTAAGGTGACTTTCAATATTTGCAACTACGTGATCAGTCTTGTCTTGATGACGCCGCAACGGAATAGTCTAGTACTATGTTGAAATCATCATGGTCGGCTCCATACCGTCATAACCAACTTTGTCCAACCACTATATGCGAAGCAATATTCTAAAACTCCTCGTTCTAACTCGTTTAATGTTAAACGCAGACTAAAGCCTTCATACTTTGAAATATACGTCTGTGGACTGCTCCGCTGTAATATGAGTGCTCCTACGATATCTGAGATTTTACGAAGTCTTAATTTGGTATAAAATATTATTTATTACGCACGCACGTGTATTTTATCAGGATAAAATCATGTGTTCCCTCCTGATCATTATGATAAATGTATATTAATAAACGTCGGTTTCTAGTTCCCTTGTATTTTTGTGACTGTTCATAAAATACTTTGCGACCCCAAATACTATTTTACCAATCATACGGCCATTTGGTGGATATACCAAACAAGTGAATAACTGGAGAACGTCTCGGTGTCTGACTGTTACCGTCGAATAGTGAATGAACGTAATGCACGTGTATATGGACATCACGAGATGGATACTTGAGACAATTCAGTTCAATTCAATATCCTTTATTGACAAAAAATATAAGTTTTACTAGTCCCACAGCTAACTGAAATATCATGCCCAAACACTATATAGTCACATTATACTAAACCAAGACTAAACATTTCTGTGCGTATCTTCTTCGTGCGACATGAGCGCCAAAATCTACTAAACCTGTTCAACAGTACAAGTACCACTGTCGGTGGTTGAATCAGCAGTACTAGTATTTATCGGTGGTCGAATCAGCTGTACTAGAATTTACCGGTGGTCGAATCAGCAGTGCTAGTCAATGTCAATGGTCGAATCAGCAGTACTAGTAGTCTGTGGTCGAATCAGAAGTACTAGTATTTGTCGGTGGTCGAATCAACAATACTAGTTGTCGGTGGTCGAATCAGTAGTATTTGATTTTTTGTGGTCGAATCAGCAGTACTAGTTGTTGGTGGTCGAATCAGCAGTACTAGTTGTCGTGGTCGAATCAGAAGTACTAGTTGTTTGTGGTCGAATCAGCAGTGCTAGTATTTACCGGTGGTCAAATCAGCAGTGCTAGTCAATATCGATGGTCGAATCAGCAGTACTAGTTGTCGGTGGTCGAATCAGCAGTACTAGTTGTTGGTGGTCGAATCAGCAGTACTAGTTGACGGTGGTCGAATCAGCAGTACTAGTTGTCTGTGGTCGAATCAGAAGAACTAGTTGTTGGTGGTCGAATCAGCAGTACTAGTATTTATCGGTGGTCGAATTAGCAGTACTAGTTGTCGGTGGTCGAATCAGCTGTACTAGAATTTGTCGGTAGTCGAATCAGCAGTACTAGTATTTACCGGTGGTCGAATCAGCAGTGCTGGTATTTGTCTGTGGCTAAATCAGCAGTGCTAGTCAATATCGATGGTCGAATCAGCAGTACTAGTTGTTGGCGGTCGAATCATCTGTACTAGAATTTGTCGGTAGTCGAATCAGCAGTACTAGTATTTACCGGTGGTCGAATCAGCAGTGCTGGTATTTGTCTGTGGCTGAATCAGCAGTGCTAGTCAATGTCGATGGTCGAATCAGCAGTACTAGTTGTCGGTGGTCGAATCAGCATTACTAGTTGTCTGTGGTCGAATCAGAAGTACTAGTATTTGCTGGTGGTCGAATCAACAGTACTAGTTGTCAGTGGTCGAATCAGCAGTACTAGTTGTCGGTGGTCGAATCAACGGTGCTATCATTTGTCTGTGGTCGAATCAACAGTACTTGTCATCGGTTGTCGAATCAGCATTACTAGTTGTCTGTGGTGGAATCAGAAGTACTAGTATTTATCGGTGGTCGAATCAACAGTACTAGTTGTCAGTGGTCGAATTGGCAGTACTAGTTGTTGGTGGTCGAATCAGCAGTACTTGATTTTTTGTGGCCGAATCAGCAGTACTTGTTGTCGGTGGTCGAATCATCAGTACTAGTTGTCGGTGGTCGAATCAGCAGTACTAGTTGTTGGTGGTCGAATCAACAGTACAAGTTGTCGGTGTTCGAATCAGCATTACTAGTTGTCTGTGGTCGAATTAGCAGTACTAGTATTTGTCGGTGGTAGTATCAACAGTACTTGTTGTCAGTGGTCGAATCAGCAGTAGTAGTTGTTGGTGGTCGAATCAGCAGTACTTGATTTTTTGTGGTCGAATCAGCAGTACTAGTTGCCGATGGTCGAATCAGCAGTACTAGTTGTCGGTGGTCGAATCAGCAGTACTAGTTGTCAGTGGTCGAATCAGCAGTGCAATCGAATCAGCAGTAGTAGTTGTCAGTGGTCGAATCAGCAGTGCAAGTTGTCGGTGGTCGAACCAGAAGAACGAGTTGTAGGTGGTCGAATCAACAGTACTAGTATTTGTCGGTGGTCGAATCAGCAGTACTAGTTGTCGGTGGTCGAATCAGCAGTACTAGTTGTCGGTGGTCGAATCAGCAGTGCTAGTTGTCGCTGATCGAATCAGCAGTACTAGTTGTCGGTAGTCGAATCAGCAGTACTAGTTGTCGCTGGTCGAATCATCAGTACTAGTTATTGGTGGTCGAATGAGCAGTACTGGTTGTCAGTGGTCGAATCAGCAGTACTAGTTGTTGGTGGTCGAATCAGCAGTACTAGTTGTTGTTGGTCGAATCAGCAGTACTAGTATTTGTCAGCAGTCGAATCAGCAGTACTAGTTGTCAGTGGTCGAATCAGCAGTACTAAATGTTGGTGGTCGAATCAGCAGTACTTGATTTTTTGTGGTCGAATCAGCAGTACTAGTTGTCAGTGGTCGAATCAGCAGTACTAGTTGTCGGTGATCGAATCAGAAGTACTAGTTGTCGGTGGTCGAACCAACAGTACTAGTTGTCGATGGTCGAATCAGCAGTACTAGTCGTCGGTGGTCGAATCAGCAGTACTAGTACTTGTCGGTGGTCGAATAAGCAGTACTAGTTGTCGGTGATCGAATCAGCAGTACTAGTTGTTGGTGGTCGAATCAGCATTACTAGTTGTCTGTGGTCGAATCAGCAGTACTAGTATTTGTCGGTGGTCGAATCAGCAGTACTAGTTGTCAGTGGTCGAATCGGCAGTACTAGTATTTGTCGGTGGTCGAATCAGCAGTGCTAGTCAATGTCGATGGTCGAATCAGCAGTACTAGTTGTCAGTGGTCGAATCAGCAGTACTAGTTGTCGGTGGTCGAATCAGCAGTACTAGTTGTTGGTGGACAAATCAGCAGTACTAGTTGTCTGTGATCGAATCAGCAGTACTAGTATATGTCGGTGGTCGAATCAGCAGTACTAGTTGTCAGTGGTCGAATCGGCAGTACTAGTATTTGTCGGTGGTCGAATCAGCAGTACTAGTATTTGTTGGTGGTCGAATCAGCAGTGCTAGTCAATGTTGATGGTCGAATCAGCAGTACTAGTTGTCGGTGGTCGAATCAGAAGTACTAGTATTTGTCGGTGGTCGAATCAACAGTACTAGTTGTCAGTGGTCGAATCAGCAATACTAGTTGTCGGTGGTCGAATCAACGGTGCTTTTATTTGTCTGTGGTCCAATCAACAGTACTTGTCATTGGTTGTCGAATCAGCAGTACTAGTTGTCGGTGGTCGAATCAGCAGTACTAGTCGTCGGTGGTCGAATCAGCAGTACTAGTACTTGTCGGTGGTCGAATAAGCAGTACTAGTTGTCGGTGATCGAATCAGCAGTACTAGTTGTTGGTGGTCGAATCAGCATTACTAGTTGTCTGTGGTCGAATCAGCAGTACTAGTATTTGTCGGTGGTCGAATCAGCAGTACTAGTTGTCAGTGGTCGAATCGGCAGTACTAGTATTTGTCGGTGGTCGAATCAGCAGTGCTAGTCAATGTCGATGGTCGAATCAGCAGTACTAGTTGTCAGTGGTCGAATCAGCAGTACTAGTTGTCGGTGGTCGAATCAGCAGTACTAGTTGTTGGTGGACAAATCAGCAGTACTAGTTGTCTGTGATCGAATCAGCAGTACTAGTATATGTCGGTGGTCGAATCAGCAGTACTAGTTGTCAGTGGTCGAATCGGCAGTACTAGTATTTGTCGGTGGTCGAATCAGCAGTACTAGTATTTGTTGGTGGTCGAATCAGCAGTGCTAGTCAATGTTGATGGTCGAATCAGCAGTACTAGTTGTCGGTGGTCGAATCAGAAGTACTAGTATTTGTCGGTGGTCGAATCAACAGTACTAGTTGTCAGTGGTCGAATCAGCAATACTAGTTGTCGGTGGTCGAATCAACGGTGCTTTTATTTGTCTGTGGTCCAATCAACAGTACTTGTCATTGGTTGTCGAATCAGCAGTACTAGCTGTCGGTGGTCGAATCAGCAGTACTAGTCGTCGGTGGTCGAATCAGCAGTACTAGTACTTGTCGGTGGTCGAATAAGCAGTACTAGTTGTCGGTGATCGAATCAGCAGTACTAGTTGTTGGTGGTCGAATCAGCATTACTAGTTGTCTGTGGTCGAATCAGCAGTACTAGTATTTGTCGGTGGTCGAATCAGCAGTACTAGTTGTCAGTGGTCGAATCGGCAGTACTAGTATTTGTCGGTGGTCGAATCAGCAGTGCTAGTCAATGTCGATGGTCGAATCAGCAGTACTAGTTGTCAGTGGTCGAATCAGCAGTACTAGTTGTCGGTGGTCGAATCAGCAGTACTAGTTGTTGGTGGACAAATCAGCAGTACTAGTTGTCTGTGATCGAATCAGCAGTACTAGTATTTGTCGGTGGTCGAATCAGCAGTACTAGTTGTCAGTGGTCGAATCGGCAGTACTAGTATTTGTCGGTGGTCGAATCAGCAGTACTAGTATTTGTTGGTGGTCGAATCAGCAGTGCTAGTCAATGTCGATGGTCGAATCAGCAGTACTAGTTGTCGGTGGTCGAATCAGAAGTACTAGTATTTGTCGGTGGTCGAATCAACAGTACTAGTTGTCAGTGGTCGAATCAGCAATACTAGTTGTCGGTGGTCGAATCAACGGTGCTTTTATTTGTCTGTGGTCCAATCAACAGTACTTGTCATTGGTTGCCGAATCAGCAGTACTAGTTGTCGGTGGTCGAATCAGCAGTAATAGTTTGTCGGTGGTCGAATCAGCAGTACTAGTTGTCGGTTGTCGAATCAGCAGTACTAGTTGTCGGTGGTCGAATCAGCAGTACTAGTTGCAGGTTGTCGAAGCAGCAGTACTAGTTGTCGGTGGTCGAATCAGCAGTACTAGTTGCCAGTGGTCGAATCAGCAATACTAGTATTTGTCGTAATCAAATCAACAATACTGGTTGTCGGTGGTCGAATCAATGGTAATATTTTTATCGGATGTCGAATCAACAGTACTAGTATTTATCAGTGGTCGAATCAACAGTACTAGTATTTGTCGATGGTCGAATCAGCAGTCTATCATGTCTGATCATTTCTGATACAATGAATCCTCATTTTACGACATTGCGAAAAATTGCAGCATGATTGTTAAGTTAGAAATTATCCTATCTGAATATTGAAATTTAATTTTGATAACAGAATGCATGATCAATTGACAAAATCAATTTGCTGCTCTCATTCGAATGTATTTACATTTAAATGGTTGTTATGTACACATTATATTTTGTTATCGAATGGCATGGCATAATAAATAATGCAAAATTAAATTAAAACTTGTATTTCATACTCTCTAGATATATGCAGGTTTGTCTGGTTTCAATATTTTACGTAAATATTCTACCTAGACACTATTAAATATTTCAGCAAAATGTCGTTAACGTACAAACCATCCATCAATCCATAATCCGTCTGTCCGTCCGTCCGCCATCTGCCGGTTCATCAGTTCGTCAGCATGGGCGCACATAATGTAGCTTAGTTGGTAGATGTAGTCTCAAACGGAATAAAACAATGGATTAGAGTTAGTTTCTTTTGTGGTATTTCTGTTGTTCCAAAACGATGGACGTTCCGTTTAAGGTTCAGCCATTCCGTCTGTCCATTCATGTCATAAGTTGATTAAATAATGTACTGTAGGCTTATGCATCACTGTCAGTGTCTTGATGGAAGACGTACCCTGTATACATGCTGCGGATCCAGGATTTCAGTCTAGAAGGGACGTATTTTGGCGGCGCAACACAAAATCTGAACGGGGACACATGTTTTTGAGTAGAAAAAGAGTGAATTTTGATTAAATATAATAGTTTACGAGAGGGGGTGCACGCCGTGGTTTTATTAAGAGTGGATCCGCCATTGCGAATGCATATAACATATTCATTTGCAGAGCGCAAATGTACGGTACTGACCGCAGTTGACTAAAATTACTAATCTCCTTAGTTATCAAAATAGTCCATATATACGCGGTAAACGTGATCTCTGTAATTATCACGTACACACTGGTTCTTAGTTACTACTTTATGTTTAGACACTGAAGTTTGTGTTTTTTTCCATTAGTCATACAGTTATTCCAATATACTTGATTTCAGCGTACATTTTATGAGGCGGCAAACGTGACTATAGTCAGTGACATAAATATACACTTTCAACAAATAGATATGGTAAACTGACTATATATATATATCGGTAATATATATATACGTTATGCATGCAAAATATAATATATATGTTATGCACGCCGGTAAAATATATATATACGTTATGCAAACAAAATATATATATACGTTATGCACATCACCGTTTTAGCACACGACCCCACGACCCCCACCCCCGATTTCGATGTACCACAGATGATTTGAACGCTCGAAACGCCTACGTCATTGATTGTTGCGTTCTGCTCAGCCAAACTATCGCAAACGTCTTTGAAGCTCCTTGTTGAAAGAAAAGAATTTTGGAAGAAAAGAGGTTCTTTAGGGGGAGTTCGGAGATGGGAAATATAAAATGTTAATTATGTAGAGTAGAACTACAATTTAGTTATTCAATTATGTTTTATGGATGAATAATAAAGCGCACGGAATTAAAAAACAACAACTTTACTTCTGTTGATGCAATGCAATTTTATATTTTTTAAGACTAGGTCTCACTTTTAAAATTGGTATGGGAGTCGGAGCGGTAGGATTGGGTAATGTGGCCTAATAATATCTGACTTTTTTTAAACCACACTTTTTTATGGCAAAATTGAAATACCCCCTCAAACATTCGAAATAACTAAGCTGTCAGTTGATGCACAATGGCGGATTGCACCAGTAAATGGGTCTCGAAATGCAGAAATTACTATATAATTCTATATCAGATTATGCCCAATGGCGGATTGCACCAATAAATGGGTCTCGAAATGCAGATACTACTCTATGATTCAAAATCAGATGTTGTCCAATAGCGGATTGCACCAGTAAAGGGTTTCGAAATGCAGATACTAAATTTTTTTTGCGACCATTCTCTTATTTTAGCACATCTTTAAAGTAATAAATAAAAACTCTTCAGATATCCATTACAAATTTTGTACAAATTTCTTCATCTTTCTCAGTACATAAACGTTACATGCTTGTGATGTGTTATTAAACTGTTTTTGTTAAAACGAGTAGATTATACACTACCGTTTTTGTTAAAAAATAAATATTTCGTAAAAAATCCAACCTGAAATAATTTAAATTCAGGTAAAAAATGATCAAATAATAGATAATTTTAAATAGTCGACATTTTTTATCAGCTTTAATTTAGCACCAAATATATTAAATTCAGACCAAGTTTCAAAAAGTTATTAAAGATACGCTTACAGAACATGACATCACTTTATTCAGTCGTATTCAGAATTTCAATTTGGTAATTAACTCGTCGTTTGTTATGCACAGACACTTGCCAGATATTAAACCCTTCCGTTGATCGTAACTCTCTCCTTAATTATTTCATCAAATAATTCTTATATATGTCATTACTTAAAATATGTTAAAAGTATTTTAATTCATCTTGATCAATATTTTGTCGGGAAGGGACTCAAGCAATGTTGGTAGATCTTGTAAACTTGTGAAGTGGTGATATATAAAGGAATACAATAAATACTAAAGGTGCCACCAGAAATTTCAGTCGTGTATGTTGAATTGATATTAGCCTTCCAGTCACTGTAATTAAGTCACTGACACCAGAAATTTCAGTCGTGTATGTTGAATTGATATTAGCCTTCCAGTCACTGTAATTAAGTCACTGACGCCATGCGCTTTATTATTCATCCGTAAAACAATTTAATAACTAAATTTTATTTTACTCTTATATACTTAATAGTTTATATTTCCCACCTTCCCATTAAGACCCTTTAACAATAATCTTCGTCAAGCAAAAGCCTTGAAAAGGGATACACGCGTCTGGATGAGAACACGACAAAAATCAATGACGTAGTCTCTTTCTGCGCAGGTATTGCATCCTAGCCTCAGACACATATATATATATAACCAAGACATAAATGTACAGACCAGACTACGGCGAGTGCGCCTAGCTACAATGCAAACCATAGATACAATACCAAGGCCTCTGCCAAACCAATAAATTTGGTGTCGTCCATGACTTATATACTATGGAATTACATGCAGCACATCTGGACAGGGTGGACAAATTTACATACATATATATATATTTGCCGGTGTGCATAACGTATATATATTTTGTTTGCATAACGTATATATTTTTACCGAACATATATATATGTAGTCATTTTAACATATTTATTTGACGAGGGTGTATATTTTTTACTTAAACGTATATATATTTACAAACAATGTAATGTATATATTTATGTCACCGAATATAGTCGTGTTTGGCGCCTCATATACATATATATCACTATGACCATAATAGGAATAGTGTACAACAAATGTGTCGATGGTTGCTAAATCTTTCAGTGTCCCTAGCGCATGTATCAAATATATTTTAACACCGATTTTCCGTATTGAGATCTAACAATAAAATAAAAATGCGAAAGACGATTTGATTGTAATTTAAATATATTTATCTATTTATTTATTATTTATCTATTTATTTATTATCTATTTATTTTATTTATTCATTTAGCTTAACATACATGCAAATCAATTTAAATAGTTTGACAAGGTTAACAAGTTTATTTCCTTGACCATTATTTCCATAAGGTCTGTGACCAATGAGGAATAATCACATAAACATTATATGATTACAAATATGGTGACATATCGTATCTAATAAACATCATGTAACACAATTATATACGACATCAAGTCGTGCAATACGAGTTTGTAGGTAAAATATCCATTTGCTATTGTCCGATAGCGAAACATATAAAAAGATCAAACAATGGAACATTTACATCAGAATCTAGATTTCATTCATACGTTCATATATCCATGTAGTTGATGTTGTCGCTGACTGTAACAAGACGTAACTGTTATAATCTGACGTTACAGTTATGATCTATCGTTACTGTTATAATCTGACGTTACTGTTACGATCTAGCGTTACTGTTATGCTCTGACATAACTGTTATGATCTAGCGTTACTGTTATAATATTGCGTTACTGTTATGATCTAGCGTTACTGTTATGATCTGGCGTTGCTGTTATGATCTAACGTTACTGTTATGATCTGTTATAATCTAGCGTTGCTGTTACGATCTAGCGTTACTGTTATGATATCGTGTTACTGTTATGATCTGGCATTATTATTACGATGTGGCGTTACTGCTACGATCTAGAGTTACTGTTACGATCAAGCGTTAGTGTTATGATCTGGTGTTGCTGTTATAATCTGACGTCACTGTTATGATCTGGCGTGGTTGTTATAAGCTGACGTTACTTTATGATCTGACGTTACTGCTACGATCTAGCGTAACTGTTATTATCTGGCGATACTGTTACTATCTAGCGTTACTGTTATGATCTAGCGTAGCTGTAACGATATAAAGTTGCTGTTTGATCTGACGTTACTGTTACGATTTGACGTTGCTATTTTGAACTGATGTTACTGTTACGATCTGGAGTTGCTGTTATGATCGAACGTTACTGTTATGATCTGGCTTTACTGTAACGATCTAGCGGTACTGTTATGATCTCACGTTACTGCTACGCTAAAGCGTTACTATTATGATCTGGGGTTGCTGTTATAATCTGACGTTACTGTTATGATCTGCCGTTACTGTTACTATCTAGCGTTACTGTTATGATCTAGCGAAGCTGTAATGATATCTGACGTTACTGTTACTATCAAGCGTTACTGTTATGATCAAGCGTAGCAGTTACGATCTGACGTTGCTGTTATGATATGACGTTGTTGTTACGATTTAGCGTTACTGTTATGATTTGACGTTACTGTTACGATATATCGTTGCTGTTATGACCTGTTGTGATCTGCCGTTACTGTTACGATCTAGTGTTACTGTTATGATCTGGTGTTGCTGTTATAATCTGACGTTACTGTTAGATATGCCGTTATTGTTACTATCTAGTGTTACTGTTACGATCTAGCGTTGTTGTTATGCTCTGGTGTTACTGTTATGATCTGGCATTACTGTTACGATCTAGCGTTGCTGTTATGAGCTGGCGTTACTGTTACGGTCTAGCGTTGCTGTTATGATCTGACGTTACCGTTACGACCTAGCTTTACTGTTATGGGCGTTGCTGTTATAATATGACGTTACTGTTATGATCTGTCGTTACTGTTACTATCTCGCGTTACTGTTACGATCTATCGTTGTTGTTATGCTTTGGTTTTACTGTTATGCTCTACCGTTACTGTTATGATCTGGCGTTACTGTTACGATCTGACGTTTTTGTTATGATCTGACGTTACTGATACGATCTAGAGTTGCTGTTATGATATTATAAAGTTATATTTAAAAGATGTTCCAAGATGTAATCGATCTATTAAACTTCTGCGTCGGTTAGGCATGTGATTAAGTGAGTAAAAAGATATTTTTATATGTAAGTATGCGCTGTTATGTGTAATGATATAATGTATGTAATTTTGAATTGTTTTCTATGTAACTTTTGAATGTATATTAAAAAATGAAATAGGCTTGTTAAATTTATAGAAAACACTGACATAGAAGAAAAAAGAACTAACAGCACAACAAGAAAACAGGTATAGTCATTTCGGAATATTCTTGGCAAGTGTAACGCATATTAAGTGGAAAGGCTGGTTTCAAAATCGAGCGGTCTCTTGTTAGTATTGCACTAAATTTCTGATATCAGACACTATCTAAATCTAGGTGCCATGTAGGTCTATCAGTGCTTAACATTGTACTTCAGAATAACCTTAAAGCAAAACATTTGTTGTACATCCCATAGTCAAACTGTAAATTATTTAAAATATCTTTGTCACATTCAGGGACTATCAATTTTAAAGTAACTATCTCCAATGGAGCAAATCATAGCATATCATTATATATATACATATTACTAATCTATAATTATAGTCTTTGGCGATCAATATATCTAATAATTAATGATTAACACTATTCTTGTTTAATTGTGTTTTTTCATAATATAAAGTCATTCTTCTTCTTCTTCTTCTTCTTCTTCTTCTTCTTCTTCTTCTTCTTCTTCTTCTTCTTTCTATTATAATTATCATTATATCATTATTATTATATTATTATTATCATTATTATTATCATTATCATTATTATTATTATTATCAACATCATCATCATCATCATTATTATTATTATTATTATTATTATTATTATTATTATTATTATTATTATTATCATTATCATTATCATTATCATTATCATTATCATTATTATTATTATTATTATTATTATTATTATTATTATTATTTTTATTATTATTGTTATTATTATTATTATTATTATTATTATTATAAATAAAACAGAACATTTAGATAAATACTATACTATGCTTTTCATACGTTTTGTATAATAGCAAGCGCTAGTTGTGTCTTGCAGAAACGGAAACCAATATTTCCATGGAACCAATAACCTCAGAGAGAAAACTACGGTCTGCGCAGTCGTGCAATCTTAGCTTTTAATAAATGCGACTGCGATAGTCATAATTCGTTTTTCGATATCAAACTGCGGTGGAAGAAGGAACTAATACTAGCTTGACAGTGATAGATGTAACAGTTTTGTAAAATAATAATTTAGCTGAAAGTTCGGTAAAGTTATTCGAAGCTGGTACAAATACCAGCATATACGAACTTATCGCATCGGTATTTAAAATATTTAAAATTCCTGTAGCTGTTTAATATAAATATTTTTTTCTCGATTTGTGACGGACAAATAAAAATGTCAGATAAAATATAAATAGTGGAAAGTCAGGTTGTGTTTTTGTTTGAAGTCGCAACAACATTTTGCTGTTAACCAGCAAAAAACCTTTCTCTTAGGTCGGTTTCACATATTCCGTCAAGACGGGTAACTGTGTAGAACCGTATAGACTGGCGCTCAAACGCGCTGCTTTCGAGAGCCTTATTATGGAGAAACAAAACAACACATTTCCGAACAATCGGCACTTCGAAAGAGAGCCGTCAAAAACTGTCGAACCGCCCCACAACCGGGGTGTAGCAAACATTCGGGGTATAGGTGGGATGGAGCCTCAGTCAAGTAGAGGAGCCGCGTATTTAAGGAACACTGCGCGTGTGGCAAAGATTGAAAAAGAAGAAAAACGGGATTATAGCAAAGCCGAACAATTCCGAATGAAAAGGAGATGTAACAGCATTAATGTCAACGACTGTGATATACATAGCTTAGAGGTATGATGATATTGTAATATACATAGCTTAGAGGTATGGTGATATTGTGATTTACATAGCTTAGAGGTATGTTGATATTGTGATATACATAGCCTAGAGGTATGGTGATATTGTGATATACATAGCTTAGAGGTATGGTGATATTGTGATATACATAGCTTATAGGTATGGTTATATTGTGATATATATAGCTTAAAGGTATGTAGGGTGATATTGTGATATACATAGCTTAGAGGTATGGTGATATTGTGATATACATAGCTTAGAGGTATGGTGATATTGTGATATACATAGCTTAGAGGTATGGTTATATTGTGATATATATAGCTTAAAGGTATGTAGGGTGATATTGTGATATACATAGCTTAAAGGTATGGTGATATTGTGATATACATAGTTTAGAGGTATGGTGATATTGTGATATACATAGCTTAGAGGTATGGTTATATTGTGATATATATAGCTTAAAGGTATGTAGGGTGATATTGTGATATACATAGCTTAGAGGTATGGTGATATTGTGATATACATAGCTTATAGGTATGGTTATATTGTGATATACATAGCTTAGAGGTATGGTTATATTGTGATATATATAGCTTAAAGGTATGTAGGGTGATATTGTGATATACATAGCTTAGAGGTATGGTGATATTGTGATATACATAGCTTAGAGGTATGGTGATATTGTGATATACATAGCTTAGAGATATGATGATATTGTGATTTACATAGCTTAGAGGTAAAGTGATATTGAGATATACTTGGCTTATATATGGTTATATTGTGCTATACTAAGTTTAGCGATATTTTTTATTCATGATGGTATATTTGACATAGAGGAAGATTATATTGTGATAAACGTGACTTATTTGACTTAAACGTATGTTTATTTTGTAATATACATGACTTAAATATATGTCTATATTGTGATTTACATAGCTTAGAGGTATGGCTATATTGTGATATTCATCGCTTAGAGGTATGGTTATATTGTGATATACATAGCTTAGATGTATGCTTATAAATATATGTTTAAATTGGGATTAACATGATTTTGATATATGTTTATATTGTGACACACATGACTTAAATATTTACATGATTTTGATATATGTTTATATTGTGACACACATGACTTAAATGCATGGTTATATTTATATAATAACGCTATAATGTAACACAAACATGGCAATAAGAATTATTTCAGTATCATCTATGTACAACGCAATAATAAAAGTAATAATAATAATAATAATAATAATAATAATAATAATAATAATAATAATAATAATAATAATAATAATAACAATAATAATAATAATAATAATAATAATAATGATGATGATACTACTACTACTACTACTACTACTACTACTACTACTACTACTACTACTAATAATAATAATAATAACATTAATACCATACAATATATCTACATAGCCATTCAAATATAAGAATTTCAAGAGACTATCACACAATACACAGTACAATTAACTATTCACATAATAAGACTTTATGTAATGCTGTAAATCGATTTATTAAAAACGTGTTAAGGTGAACCAAATACTAAAATTCTGACAAGAAGAAAGAGCACTATTGGGAAAAATAAAATATCTTCTCTGATCAGATCAGAAAAAACTGATTTGCAGCATACACATAAAAGCTGATAATAAGATAATATGATACATATATAACAAAATAAATGCATTATTTACAACGGTAAGATGCAAGTCTTTGTAATATGATGAAATAAGATATTATGTTTTATCATAGCGACATATGCAACAAATCCGATCGCGTTTGCCTTTAGGTCACTTTTAACAAAGTATAGGACACTTTCAAAGATTAACATATATACAAGATATAGTTGCAAATGTTCTTGTCTGTGCTTTCTTAAAAAGAAGAAATACTATTATGTCAGATTTAATACCTAATGTATTGTTGATGTATGATATATTGCCTGTTTTCCAATTATATTATAACATATCTGTCATAACTACCGTCCATACTGACAATATTGAATACTCAGGGAATATTTTGCTAATATTTTGTCAGAATTTTGTACTTCATAGTAAGCTTATGTATGTATATAATAGAATATAAAATTATTTACGAATTTTGTATATAATTACTTTCTTGATTATCCTGGTCACATATAGGCTCAATGGGCTGGGTGCCAATTAAATTTGTCAATCGTATATACGTATAGCTTAATGAATGTATGCACATGTCACAGTAATAAACAATATCTTATCTTATCTTATCTTATCTTATCTTATCTTATCTTATCTTATCTTATCTTATCTTATCTTATCTTATACAACCCGTAAATATAAAATTCATTTCTCAAAGATATGTAATTCTTTTCTATATGGATTTATGCATGTAAAATAGAATAATATTTTAAATGCGGCTACATTTGATATACACTTAAACATGCACTTGAACGTGTGTAAAACAGGGATATATTCTTCTTCATTCTCTTTTTTTTATTTAAATGTCTAACGTGAATAATGACATTGTACAAATACGGCAAAATTATGCGTGTTCTTATAGCAGTTGACATAAAACCCCTTAATCTTGGTTCTTCATTTATTAGGATTAAAGGAGAAATGTATCTTTTAAATTATTTTCGAAATCAGTCGTATATTTAGTAGATTATGAAACTTGAAGTAATTTCCAATGTGAATATCCATTGTTTTTTCAACGGAAAATATGACATAATATTTTTTTTATGTGACGTCGTAAACATGGCCATGTTCAGCCTTTTTGACGTTCAAATTTATAAAAGCAAAATCGCGTATTTTTCGACCTTAGTTAACCAATGTACAGAGTCGAAACATATATCACCACGTACACATTTTACGGATATATGGATTTACAAAAGCAAATATTAAGACGAACTTCAATTTCTAAAAATACTAGCGAAAAACGCGATTTCTTCTTGATTTTTTTCGAAAAATCAGCTTCAAATTAAAATCATCGAAAAACATACAAAGCGATTTTTGCCGAATTTTTATATGATTTTATACAATATATTGTAAAAGTATTGTGAGATATTTAGAAAAATCAACAAACTAGAATTTTTGTAATATTCAATTATTTAACCCTACCCTACGTAAAAAAACGCTTTAAAGCAAACGTTAATAATCATTATCATCATAATCATTATTATTATCGCCGTTGTCATCGTCATCGTCATCATTATTAATTGGGAAACTTTGATATTTTCAGCAAATGTCATACTATGGCAAACTAAGTGTTAGATACCAGTACGTCAGTTGTAACATCGAAGCCATGTTTTTCACAGTCAATAATTCATTCACTGAATTACATTATATTATTTTATTTATGTCTTATGTAACAAAACATCACAAACCGTATTATGGCAACACGCTGGGTTTCCCGCAATATTATTTAACACCTCTTACAAAAAATGAACACATTACCGTTATCGTAGTATATATATATACATCTACTGAATGGCCGATAACAACCACTCTTTGTAATATCGTTTAAAGCATTTCTTTTTAGTCAATACAAAGTCTAGATTTTCAATATCGATATTTACATATGTATCGATATTGATGTAAGTATCGATATATATGTATGTATCGGTATTCGCATGTTATTAGTTGTTTAGTTACTATCTTACCTTTTTTTGCAAACTCACTCAGATTTAATATCGTTATGATTTTGGTAGCAAATAGACTATTAAGAACATAAGAATGAACAAATGCTGAAACTCATTGAGCGATTCAATGCTTGAATACACTTCATTATATTATAAACATCAATAATAAGAACAATTTTCTTTCAACACAAGTTGCAAGAAGTCTTCTGGAGGTTTTCAGATTCAAAGTGTACTTGAAATCTCGGATTAGCTTCAATGAGGGAGAAGTGGGGCAATGGGAAGAGTACATTGCGACAAAGGTTCTTTCTGACAATATACGCTTTGGGCAGACTTGGTGTTTGAATAAGAATAAGTTTAGTGCTGAAACTGGTGATTGTTTCATACACATTAGTTTTGGTCTGAAGTTTTTGTGCTTGAACGGGGTGTTAGTTCAATCTTTTAAATTTTAATTTACTTCGATTGTGAAACAAGTTCTTACAACTTAGACAAATTACGCTCGAAGCCTTCCTGGGTAGAACCAGTACAAAGTATATGCGGAAAAAGTGTCTTGCTCACAGACTGACACATAGCCATAGGGAAGGATCGAACCCACGACCCTCCGATCATGGGTTCGGTGCTCTACCACTGAACCACGCGCTCCACAGAAACGGGGCGTTGGTTCATGCTCATTAGATAAGTTTCAAAGATTCAGGTTAAAACACAGAAGTTTAACTTTTCTATGTTTAAACTGAGCATTGGTCGATACGTATAGTTTTGGATTGAATTTGAAACAATGCTTAAACATATGCTTTTAAGGCACTTTGTCTGAACAGCTGGTCTCATCATATAAAATAGTGTTGAGCAACAGTTAGTCCAAGGCTACAACATAAACTGTATGTAGATGATTGGTTTGGTCATCTATATCTACGATTTCTAAATATTAAAATCATTACTTTTTTTGTTAGATATTTACGAACCATGAGGCAAGAAGCTTGAGTAAAATTAATGTTTCATCTAGTTTGAACACAATTGTTTAACATAGTTTCAAGCTAGGCTGCTTACAGTTAAATCAAGTGAAGACAAAGTCGCCTTACAGAAGATCCCGTTTAAGTTCAAGATATTTACGTCAATATCTTGGCACAAACAAACAACACTACAATAGCCAACTGTAACTAGGCAAAGTGGGGACAATACTAGGCCACGAAAACAGTACAAACACATTTAATGGAATATCGCATAGTCATATAATCTCAAAACAAGTTGGCTGCTTTTAAAAGCCTCCAGTGGTTAGGTCTTATAAAGGACAATTGTCACAATTGGAGTGAATGAATATGACTGTAAGGGTTTGTACGAAATATGCGTGTTAAATGGTGTAAGATGCAATATTTTAGCGAATGTAGGAAAGATAAACTAACCGCGCACCGGGTACTAAATACATAGGTGATACCAAAACCCGATCAGGTTCCAGCTGAGCCTACCAAATTCCGACGGCAGGGAAAAAAGTACAATATAATGTGTTTGATAGCAATTATGGTGTTTTAATTCACAAATCTGAACCAATATTTATTTCTATTTGCATATTCAATAAGAAAATATATGAAAAAACTTTTAAAACATACCTCATATATTTTCAAAATTATTTACTACAACGTTCTTTAAATTTTACTATTTTGAACATTTTTTAAATTTATATGTGGATATATTAATAAAAAAAAAGTTCAAATAACTGTATTTTAAAGGAAATTGTGGAAGTTGGGAAGTTGGTGATATGTATGTCTATTTTTTATAACGAGCTTTACACCACACCGGTAAAACTAAACCGATTAAACAGCTTTGTTTTTAGAGAAAATATATGTCCTTTTTATCGAGCAAAATAAACAATTTGTAGTTTATTTATTTTGTTAATATTGTCATTGTTATGGGTTCAGCATACCATAATCTTTGTAACAGTCGATTAAAAACATGGTTATTAGAAAATGATCTACATTAATTCAGCAGAAAATTGTAAAAAAAAAAACCGACAAAAAATCGTCAAAAAATATAAGTTTCAAGACCTAAATATTTTTTATTTCATTTTTCAATATTTTCTTATTTTATATCTAAAAGACAATGTACAATGATTCAAAATTATTGCCTTAAAACGCCATAATCATTATAGAACAAACAGCGTTTGACTTTTAATTGCAGCAGGAAAATGGACGGTCAGCAGGAACCTGGCCTGATTTTAGTATCACCCAAGCCCCATAAGGCACTATAAGTTAGCGCATTAAGGTGTCAACCAACCATTGATTTTTGTTCTTTATTCTATAGTAAATAATAAAAATTTGAAGGCTTGTCATTCAAAGAGAAACCAAAATGAAAGAAGTGAAACCTACATTTTACTGTTTGTCAACCTCTGCACTATCAAAGTATGATGAGAAAAGTAGGGATCATGTGTCATATAAGAGATTTTTTTCTGTGTACACTGGTGACAAAGTGAAAGTAGATTTCCGAAATCATGTATTCATACCCCAATTTCCAAGCATCAATTTTTTTTCTAAATTTACAATTCAAACATGACAATGCTGTCAAAATGTTCAAAATACATCAATAATGCCATTCAAATAAAAAACAATGAGCATTAAAATAAGGAAAATGCATCTTTAAAAAAGAAGAAATGAGGATTATCTATAACCGCCATTATGCGACTACCCCACGGAAGCACTTCCTTTTTGCAATGGTGGTACTATGCCTTAAAACGCCACAGTCATTATTACACACACCGCATTTACCTTTTAATTGAAGCCGGAAAATGGCCGGTCAGCCGGAACCTGCCATCCCAATCCCATAAGGCATTATTTTGAAAAGTAAATGCGATCTCATTTTGGCGAATGGAATTTTTTAACACGTGGTTGAAACCACAGACCCTATCTTACTATAGCGTTGGGATAGCTATATTTAGTAAATAATGGAAAGGAGGCCACTTCAAAAATACCAAAATCACTGAATCCATGATCCATGACCGATTTCAATGAAATATAGTAATAGCGTAAGTAGAAAATAATATTCTAAACGTATACATCATGTAATAAAAACAGATTAGTCGTGTTTTTCCTATAAAAATAATATTTTACGTTTCTAAACTATTCCAACACTTGCCTTGTCTAGTTACTTCCGGTTAGACAGTGCGAACATCTTATATGATTTTGATTGGTTATCAGGTGTCGTTTGACAAATGGCGGGAAACGTTTTCGGTCTTTCCGTACGTTAATGATAGTTGAAATAATAAAACAATAAATATGTAATTGTTTTCATCAAGGGCATATAATTTGACATGTTTTTATGTTGATTATGTAATATTATATATATATTCTAACCATATTTCAAATCTTCTAAATGTAAGGTTTAAATTTTGGCTAATCATTCAATGACATCATATTTAATCCATGTGAATAGCCTTCGTAAATGCAGAAATTTGGATTTCACGGGAAAATCCATATTTCTTGCTAACTACTGTTTTCAAGGAAATCAACATTAGTCAGTAGGTTTATTATGATTTTGCCCACGGATTTAATTTAGGTTTTCTCGCTTCACATCTATATATTCTTCAAACCAGATATGGTAATTTTGAAGTATCCCACCTTTCCATTATTTACTTTATATACGAGCAAACCAAAAACTATAGTAAGATAGGATAGTAAGATAGGGCCTGTGGTTGAAACGTTTCAATACGGCAGCATCCACACTCAATTTCTAAATAGGCCTTTATTTTGGGTTCGGTTGCTCATGCCATCTAACCAAATAGACCAGTAAGCATTAATATTCTCCAACTATGATCGTAAGTGACCATACTTCTATTTGTGACCCAATGGGGATTGGTTATATATTCTATATTTATACGCGAAAAAATACCGCAATCCCTGTTCTTTAGAGTATCATTTACATGTTAATGTACGTGGTTTTGTATCCTTTTGTGGAACGAGACAATCAATGCGGCTATTAATTCTAAGTTTGATAGCTCACAAGAGACTGTAAGTATACAAATATCATTGTTATTTGGATTTTGGTTTTTAGAAGAAAAAAACAAGTCTTTGTTCTTTAATTTTGTTGCTACTTGATATGCATATTCTCAATTTATTAAGTTGTTTATATAGTTCAACTCTAGCAAATACATATAAGAATTATATACGTTCTACACACTAATCAATAAATGTATACATATGCAACAAAGTGTCCTGTTATATGACTATTTTTTGTTGTAAATACATTTGTAAAAAAAATATTCTTAAAAAATGTCACTGTTCTTGAATGATTTGGTTTTGCTGTGTATTTTTTTTTTACAAAAAAAATTAATCAATGTCAATCTCACAAAACAATAATAATAAATCGACAAAAAGGAAAGCTGAAAAGGACAACCGAAAAGGAAAGTCAAATGAAATGTTAAACTAGAGCTTTGGTATGAATTTATAGCAAACATTTTTTTGTTGATATATATTGTGACTTTTGGATTTATGTACATAATAATTGCCAAGCCTCGCAAGCACGTGACCAAACCATACACATTTAAACGTGTGTGGTAGATTTTCGGTTTACTCTCGGAGTTCGATTTCCCTAACCGATTGAAAAAAATAAATAGTTTCCGCCTAACCGTAAACTATCTTTCATTGTTTAAGTCTTGGTCTTCTTTGACGCTGAAAAAACTAACACCTTGACAATTTCGTCCTTAAACAATAATGTAACGAGATTATAATAACATTTCTGATGGGTTAATTCCAACAATCGAACTATTTCAGCAACTGCCATAATATTTTATCACTGTCGTTTAGATATTTACAGAATAATATAGATACATTAATACAACTTGTGATTGCTGTACTTTTAGATAGTCCCATCATTTGTGACTTACCAATAAAAGTGATCAAAATAGACAAGTTCTTATCTATGATGGGACTATCGAAAGCATTAACATGAAGTAACCGCTGGACGTCAAATTCTGAGGTCACCTGTACACAGTGAATGCTGTGGTAGTCTACAAAGACCGTGTTGTGATTCCACCCGCACTCCGACAAGACTGCCTGACAGCACTACATGCTGCGCACCAAGGCGTGTCATCAATGATCGCAAGAGCCGAGGCATCGAATCACCCCGCAGTCACCACTCTCAGGAACAGCTGCAATCAATGCCACAGAATGGCACCATCTCAACCAAGTGCACCACCGAGCCATGCAAATTCACCAGTATACCCTTTCCAGTGTGTGTGCGCATACTTTTTTCATTACAAAGGAATCAATTTTCTGGTGATTGTCGACTGATACTCGAACTGGCCCATCGTTGAACACACCTCAGGTGGCTCCACGGGTCTAACTGACTGTCTTCGCAGATCATTTGTAGCAGATGGCATTCCCGACGAGCTTTCATCCGATTGGGGCCCCGAGTTCACCACCGCCAAAACACGTGAATTCTTGAAAACCTGGGGAGTTCACCATCGCCTATCGACCGTGGCATTCCCCCACAGCAGCTGTCGTGCTAAGGTCGGATTTAAGATTATCAAGAGACTGATAACCGACAACACTGGACCACTACGCGAACTTAACACTGACTCTTGCCAGCGAGCGATATTACATTACCGAAATTGCTCAGACAAGGATCAACACTATCTTCAGCTATGTGTGTCTTTGGCAGATCTATCAAAGATTTCATTCCCGTCCTCCCTTGCCGATATAAGCCACAAAACAGGACAGGAAACCTTAGCCGCCAGAGAAGAGGCACTTAGAAACAGACACATGAGGGCTGCTGAGCGTTGGTCTGAACAAACCAAACAACTACCACCTCTCATCGCTGGCGACCATGTCCGCATCCAAAACCAGACTGGACAGAACTCTCGAAAATAGGATAAATCTGGCATGATAACCAGTATGTGCTGAGAATTGATAGCTCTGGTAGAGTGACAGTACGCAACAGAAAATTCTTACGCAAATATGTTCCAGTCTATCCCCAGAGACCACGAATCAGTATCGAGGATGACATGAAGAATGGTACTTTCAGGCCACACCAAGCACCTAAAAGTTCCATAAAGTCTTTTTCTCATCGAACAGGCCTTGTCACCCAGCCCTGATTTATTGCTAACAATTCATGTACCACCAGAGAGTCCTATGTCACCGGTTAAGGCCAATTTACGAACCACCATGGCTCATACACCACCTGCCACCACGCTGGAACCACCAACGTTGGACGAGACCACAACGCACCTGCCCGCTATAAGCCAGTCATATGTGGTTTACCTCTGCGATGGCTTTCAATATCTCCGATTCCGTATCCATCTACGTCTCCAGCTAAAAGACAAAGTCAAACACCTGTGTCTCGGATACCACAACAATGCCCACCAGCCACTGCCACCAGGGGATCCACACGAACTCGCAAACGACCCGCTTGGCAAAACTCCAGAGATTATGTCTACATGATAATCCTTGCTATAAATACTATCTAGTGACTCAATTTCCAGTGTTTGATGGGATAGTGAACAAATAACTTAGATGACAGCAGTGACTTGGAAGTAAAATACTTGTTAAATATAACCGTTGTGGAGGTGTGTTGGTCTCAATAATCAACTCTTCTCTTCATTCTTGATTCAAACGTTTTATGCACAAAGTGTCAAGACGTTTGTATTTTAAGAAAACCAAGCGTCGCAAAGGATAAAGACGATCATTAGGCGTATAATAAAGTATCTTATAAATTGTTGAACCATATCAATACTTAAACGCTGGCTTTTATGGCCGACGTCAGTTAAAGCCAGTCACATCAAAGTATGTGAAGAAAGCGCAAACCAGTTGCAAAATGCTGATCACGTCAATAAAATTCTTGTTGAAACTAAGCATTATTTTGACTAGCTGTGTTTCGATATCATGAATATTAATTAAGATATAGATGTGTATCTGTCTGAACGCAGTCCTGAGGAAATGACAGAAAACCTTTTTCCCCCCAAGTATTCAATCTTTTTCCGTTGTATAAGCAGCCTTAAATCCATACCAAACTTCAATTACACTTATAGTATAACAGAGACTAGAACTATAGTGATTTGTTTTAGCTCATTTTATTCACATGTTTATATAATTCAACAATTGCAATTGTTTTTATCGTCTACAAAGTTCTAGTTCACAAGCATACATGTTAACACGTTCAAGGTTTTTCCAAAAGTAACTGTTTAACTCTGATCTACACAATACAAAAAATCCCTCGAGCCCCATTTTCTCATTCGTCAATTCCTTACTACCTCGGGTTGTATCGTATCATTGGTCAACTCCTTACTACGTCGGGTTGTATCTTACCATTGGTCAGATTCTTACTACATCAGGTTGTATCATACCATTGGTCAGATTCTTACTATCTCGGATTGTATCTTACCATTGGTCAGATTCTTACTATCTCGGGGGTCAGATTCTTACTACCTCGGATTGTATCTTACCATTGGTTAGATTCTTACTACCTCGGGTTGTATCTTACCATTGGTCAGATTCTTACTACCTCGAGTTGTATCTTACCATTGGTCAGATTCTTACTACCTCGGGTTGTATCTTACCATTGGTCAGTTTCATACTACCACGGGTTGTATCTTACCATTGGTCAGATTCTTACTACCTCGGGTTGTATTTTACCATTGGTCAGATTCTTACTACCTCGGGTTGTATCTTACCATTGGTCAGTTTCATACTACCACGGATTGTATCTTACAATTGGTCAGATTCTTAGTACCTCGGGTTGTATCTTACCATTGGTCAGATTCTTACTACCTCGGGTTGTATCTTACAATTGGTCAGATTCTTACTACCTCGGGTTGTATCTTATCATTGGTCAGACTCTTACTACCTCGGATTATATCTTACCATTGGTCAGATTATTACTACCTCGGGTTGTATCTTACCATTGGTCAGATTCTTACTACCTCGGGTTATATCTTACAATTGGTCATTACTACCTCGGGTTGTATCTTACAATTGGTCAGATTCTTACTACCTCGGGTTGTATCTTACCATTGGTCAGATTCTTACTACCTCGGGTTGTATCTTACAATTGGTCAGATTCTTACTACCTCGGGTTGTATCTTACCATTGGTCAGATTCTTACTACCTCGGATTGTATCTTATCATTGGTCAGATTCTTACTACCTCGGGTTGTATCTTACAATTGGTCAGATTCTAACTACATCGGGTTGTATCTTACCATTGGTCAGATTCTTACTACCTCGGGTTGTATCTTACAATTGGTCAGATTCTTACGTCCTCGGGTTGTATCTTATCATTGGTCAGATTCTTACTATCTCGGATTGTATCTTACCGTTGGTCAGATTATTAATACCTCGGGTTGTATCTTACCATTGGTCAGATTCTTACTACCTCGGGTTGTATCTTACCATTGGTCAGTTTCTTACTACCTCGGGTTGTATCTTACCATTGGTCAGAATTTACTACCTCGGGTTGTATCTTACCATTGGTCAGTTTCTTACTACCTCGGGTTGTATCTTACCATTGGTCAGATTCTTACTACATCGGGTTGTATCTTACCATTGGTCAGTTTCATACTACCACGGGTTGTATCTTACCATTGGTCAGATTCTCACAACATCGGATTGTATCTTACCATTGCTCAGATTCTTACTACCTCGGGTTTTATCTTACCATTGCTCAGATTCTTACTACCTCGGGTTGTATCTTACCATTGCTCAGATTCTTACTACCTCGGGTTGTATCTTACCATTGCTCAGATTCTTACTACCTCGGGTTGTATCTTACCATTGCTCAGAATCTTACAACATCGGGTTGTATCTTACCATTGCTCAGATTATTACTACCTCGGATTGTATCTTACCATTGCTCAGTTTCTTACTACCTCGGGTTGTATCTTACCATTGCTCAAATTTTTTACTACCTTGGGTTGTGTCTTACTATTGGTCAGATTCTTACTACGTTGGGTTGTATCTTACCAGATTCTTACTACCTTGGGTTGTATCTTACCATTGGTCAGATTCTTACTACCTTGGGTTGTATCTTACCACTGGTCTGATTCTTACTACCTTGGGTTGTATCTTACCATTGGTCAATTCCTTACTTATTCTATCCACATAGACAACCATACCTGGCAGTCAGCTAGCTATCGTTTCTATTTGAAAACAACACATAAGACCAATTCCATTGTTATCTCATCTATTTGCGTTGACACATTTGACCTTTGAAAACTATACATTTCATCTAAAAAATTTAAACCAATTCATAAATTCAATATTATATAAATTACCCAAAACAATAATATATCACAGTAAGATTATAACTATAAATGCCCTATTTACTTCAGGATAACCTACGAAGTTTGGACAGTATATCGAGTCCATCAGGACTGGGTAAAACGACCTCTATAGTCTTCACGTTACGCAATACAGTCGGGTGTCTCGTTAACGCCCTCAAACTGTTCGAGGTAAGTTTTCTTTAACAGGTTTATAAAGTTGATTTTTTTACATTCAAAATATTGAAACTTTCTGTATTCTTTTCACTGAAATTATGTTTTCACTAAATGATTGTGTTTTATTATACTGTAAATAAAATAGTGTTTAAGTGTTAATCACGACTTGACGCTTGTGGTTATAGTAATAATTATGTTTACAATTATGGCTATTGTTCTTATAGGTACCATTGTTTTATCAATATTATTCTATTACTATTTACAACAATTTAACTGATAAGGACATTGATCAATTATCTATTTATATGTTACTTTTTGCCGATGACATAGCTCTATTTACGACTGATCCACATAGTTTACAATTACAGCTTGATACTATTTTTCAATATTCAGCTAAATGGGATTTAAAAATTAATGTTAATAAAACAAAAGTATGCATATTTGAGAAAAGAACGCAATTACATCACTACGAATGGTTTATCAATAATGAGAAATTAGAAACAGTAGATACATTTTGTTATTTAGGAATACGTTTTTCATATACAGGAAGCATGGCAAATGCGATAACAGCTCTTCAAGAGCAAGCACTTAAAGCGTATAATTGTTTGCTTTCGGTGTTTAGTAGAATCAATGTAGATATTAAAACCAAGTTACAACTTTTCAATTCAATGGTTTTACCTATACTTTTATATGGGTCGGAAATTTGGGGAATATATGAATTTAAAGATTTAGATAAATTACACATAATATTTTGCAAACATATTTTAGGTGTAAAACAGCAAACTCCGAACATAGCTGTTTTAGGTGAACTAGGTAGATTTCCTATATCTGTGATTGCTAAAGAACGTTCCATTATGTACTGGACTAAGATCATGAAGCAACCGAATTCAATTTTGTATAAATCTTTTAATGAGCAATTTAACTTTCAAAATAATAAATGTTGGGCAAAATGTATGGAATCTTTCATAAATAATCTAGGATTTGGAGACATTTGGCAAAATTTCAACCCAATTATAAACTATTCTATCTTATTTAAACAAAGAATTAGAGACCAATACATGCAAACTTGGTCTGTATCTGTCCAGACTATGCAAAAACCACAATATTTTAATAAGTTTAAAGTAGATTTTAAATATGAAGAGTACTTAGATTTTATTTCAAACGAAAATAATCGCAAAATCTGACACGTTTACGTCTTAGTGCCCATACTTTAGAAATAGAATCAGGCAGAGATAATAATGTAGAAAGAGAAAATCGAATTGGTAAATTTTGTTCCTTAAATGTTGTTGAATCAGAGTATCATTTTCTCTTATGTTGTCCAAAATATACAACAATAAGAACTAAATATCTAAAAAATATATCATTTCCAACAGTTAATAAATTTATAAATCTACTTTCATCTACAAATAACCGACTAGTGCGTAATACATCAAGATATATTACTGAGGCTTTTACGCTTAGAAAAACTACCTTGAATACAATGACTGCTTCTTAACTATATTCACTTAAATGATTTATTGAAAATATAATGTCTAGATTTGTTATCTCACAATATTTGACTGTTTGTTTGTGAATGTCTTATCTATGTTTATATTTTGTGTGTCTATGCCATATTTGTTTAAATATTCTCTGTAAATGGCCATAGGCAATTGTGTATTGTCGTTATGCCAATAAAACTGAAACTGAAACTGAAACTATTGTTTTTCCATTATTGTTTAATAATAACAAACATAAAACTAATTCTTATCGATATTTTTATTTTTATTTCTAGTTGTGAATCAATTTATTACAACTGAGACTCATCTCGAAGTTCTTAGGTAGAATCAGTACTTAGCATATGTGGAAAAAGCGCCTTGCTCAAGTACACTACGCATTCCCGTGGCGTGGGATCGAACCCTCGACCGTCCGATCTGGTGTTCGTTGGTCTAACACTAGTCCACGTTATTACAGCAGTTGTATTACACGTATCATAGTTATTCTCATTATTTTCATTTTCATTTTTTCATTTCTTCTTCTTCTTCTTCTTCTTCTTCTTCTTCTTCTTCTTCTTATTATTATTATTATTATTATTATTCAGGACAATAACATCAACGTGGTCCATATAGAATCCAGAAAGAGTCAGAAGAACGACTCCATGTATGATATATTCGTGGACCTGGAGACGGATAACATGCGTCTGCAGGAACTGATCAAGAGACTGAAGAAGGAGGTAGCAAATATAAGCCTCAATGATTGCCCGGTACCTCAGTCTCCAGCCACCATCAACAGAAACATGAACCCTAGAGGTAAACACATTTACTTACATAATAATCTGCTTTCTATTATTTGCCTTACATTGTCGCATTTACGAAAAATAAATAACTTGTTATACTTTATTTGCTTATTCTAGAATATTACTTTATTTAGACCGGATACCATACCTGTGTTACCATAGATGTGTTACGGTTGACTTATTACCAGTCGTTTTTATCAAACTATAGGAATAACAGACGACTTTTAACATTATGATGCTATAACTGTTTTTAATTGTAGACACTCTAGAACTGACGCCTTGGTTCCCACGGCAGGTTTCTGACATAGACCGGTCAGCAAAGAGGGTTCTCATGTATGGAACCGAACTCGACGCCGATCACCCGGTAAGTTTCCGCACAATATATTTATATTTAACCATTTGTTAGCACAATCGGCAGTTTGTAAATTAACATTATGTCTGAATGCACGAACCCAGCCCAGCAAATGAAAACAAATCCAAGCATTTACAATGCGTTTATTTATGTTAAATTTTGAAAATAGCTGTTGTTTTGTTGATGAATTGTCGAATGTCCTTATCAGTGCTAATAATTGGTGTATTTTAAAGACACGTTTGTAAATACTCTAGCAACGGGAAGTATATATCTGTTATCTTTGTATAAATAAGAGTCTCCAGCATACAATACAATACAATACAATACAATACAATACAAGTTCTTTATTTCGTAAATAGAGGCCTCCGGCCCAAACTACATTTCAAATATATATCATAGTATTTACAAACATTTAGTAGTGTCAAAATATAAAATGAAATATGGCATACAATTCAGTATATAGAAATATTTTATCAATAGTCTTTTTAGTTTTTCGTACCAGTTTGAAGGTATCATTTAGTTGTAGTAGTTGATAAAAGTTATTTTCACCGGAATACCAAGACTGTAAAAATCGAAGTCTCAGATCTGCATTTCTCGGACACAGAAAGAATACATGATATTCCTATTCCAGAATGTTTATATTTGCATGAATGTAACAGCATGTACACTTTCGGTCTTTACTTGCAACATTTTGTTAGCAACCAGTTTCTTATTTGAGCTTGTGACTAGAACATCGAAAACGAGCAAGATATTTTTTATACGAAAAGGGAATTTCAATACAAAGATATTTTTTTCTGGATTTAATGAAGTTTTGAAATACTTATAAGTGTCACAATGTGTGTATTCTGAAATACGACCATGTCAGTACCGGGTCATGCAATCTGATAGTCGTTGTTTAAATGCTAAAATAAATAGACTAATATCCCCAAATTTCTGTGAAATCCAAACAAGTTCCGAATCCATATCTAAACAATAAACTCTTGACACTTGAAACCCAAGGTTTTCTTCGCTCTATTATTTACAGAACTATTAACACCTAAAAAGTATTTACAAAAAATCAGCTTGAATTGACTCAATTGTACTAGAAGTTTCGAAACCCCATATCTCCGATGCGTAACACAATATAGATTTTACCATCGAATCAAACACGTTTAATAGTTCATTATGTTAAAACCGTCCAAATGGCCTTTGATAAGTTCGAATAGAATATATATAGCTTTATAGTTAATTTGAAGAATTACGCCTTTAAATATCAAAAAACGAATATCAAACTAACTGTTAACTGCTCAGTTATTTTAATACTAATAGTCATTTAAGAAATTAAAGATCTTCATCCAACCTATATATATATTCACAAATTTACAATACTCTTTATATATTCAGGAATAAACTTTTGGAAAAATCTTCCTTTAAATTCAAAACAAAAAAAAAACAATTCAGTGAACCATTTCAACACTTTATATTTGCGATAACTTCAAACATAAGTTCAAGAGCCCAGTCTTACAAGAATTAGTTCATAATTTACTTTGATCAAACAATTAGAGAGAAAAGGAATTGCAACTGGCGCCGATATCCAAAATTGTTTTGTAAAACCAGTTTACCCATAATTCTTTGTGCGGATGGTCTGCCAAGAATCAATATTTCGTCTGCTACAGGTAATAGCTATCGGGAATTGCCGGAAATTAACGAGAAATACTCGCCGATACTGTCTTAACATATCGACAGTTACATTATGCACCATGAAGATAACTTAGGTAGTGAAATTTCATTATTATTAGAATTGCATTTTAATATTTAACTCTACCTAGTAAGTACCCCTATATTACTTAAGGTTGCATTTTAATAGTTAACTCTACCTAGAAAGTTCCCCTATATTACCTAAGGTTGTATTTTAATATTCAACTCTATCTAGAAAGTACCTTTATATTACTTAAGGTTGCATTTTAATAGTTAACTCTACCTAGAAAGTACGCCTATATTACTTAAGGTTGTATTTTAATATTTAACTATATCTAGAAAGTACCCCTATATTACTTAAGGTTGTATTTTAAAAGCAGTTTGTCAGAGTTCCTGTTTTAATTTTAGTATGAGCAAAAACAAGTTTTTGTAATATTGAATACATAAACGGTCAAGTACATAAAATGTCAAGTGGCGGGTAAGCTGTTTTGTTCAGTATATTATTAAGAATAGTTGTATGTTTTGCTGTCATATTTTACCAGTTATACATAAGGAGTTGGCAAATAAATAGATGGTTTATCAGCATAAACAGTAACAAGCTTCCATTCCGCTCCCGATTGCTCTCACATCGCCTTCCTTCCTGATAAAAACATCTAGATTCAGTTCTTTTTAATATTTTCTTTTAGCATAAAATAAATACCGCTGTATTTTGTATGTAAACACGATTGAATAAATATTACTTAATTTTCCAATTACATGATCTTTATAACTGGCGTAAGTTTAAAAAAGTAATTCTTCTACGGTTTCATTTTCATTTGATGGAAACAAAAAACTTGACATAAAATGGCCTCGTCAATGCATTCAAACCCGACACTTCCCGACACGTTGATTCTGCTACAGTGTACGACCTATACGTTTTGTAAGACATATCTCGTGATAACAAGTCATGAAACCCCTCATGTTGGCCCGTATTCGACTTGATACATTACACCGCTTATTAGATTTGTTGAAACAATTAGGACGTATATTGCATTTTTGGACGTCAATATAATCAAATGTGTCGTGTGAAAAGGCAAATATCACTTTTTGCCAATTTCTTTAACAAACATCGGTATATATATATCAACTAATAGGTCACCTATGTCAACCTATCAAGCCCATTTTCTTCTCAGCTCAAACTTGAGGAACGGGAAATGACCTTCAAATATTTGGGAAATGAAATCATATCTGAGTTAAGAACTGTTTTGAGAAAATCTTAATCCATTTTTTTAAATTTGCAGATTTGAAGTTGAGGAAGGAGTTGAGGAATTAAGTGAAAGAAGGGTCAGGGGTCAAAGTATTTTTCATAAGCATATACTGGAAAAAAACGCAAAAGGTTAAAGGTTCTATAACAGTACACTGTATGTGCATGGTTTATATTCTAATTCAATCGGTATTGTTTATATCTAGTGGTATTATTTACAGCATTAAGTAAAGAGAAGTAGTTTTTTAATTTAAGGCAAAAGAAAGCGTAGATATTGACAATTTGATAACGACTATAATTTTAACCTTAATTTTCTTTACACAGTTAGAAAAAAGTACATTATGACGGGGTTTTACTGTATTTGTTACATTGTAACACGATTCTACTCTATTTGTTTTGTTATAACATGCTTTTATTCTATTTGTTTCATTGTAATAGGGTTTTCCTCTTTTTGTTTTATAATAACTCAGATTTATTCTATTTGTTTCGTTATAACACGGTTTTACTCTATTTGTTTCGTTATAACACGGTTTTACTCTATTTGTTTCATAATAACTCGCATTTATTCTATTTGTTTCGTTATAACACGGTTTTACTCTATTTGTTTCATAATAACTCGGATTTACTCTATTTGTTTCGTTATAACACGGTTTACTCTATTTGTTTCATTATAACACGGTTTTACTCTATTGTTTCGTTATAACACGATTTTACTCTATTTGTTTCATTATAACTCGGATTTATTCTATTTGTTTCGTTATAACACGGTTTTTCTCTATTTGTTTCGTTATAACACGGTTTTTCTCTATTTGTTTCGTTATAACACGGGTTTTCTCTATTATTTTCGTTATATGTAAGTACAAGGGTAAGGAGAAAATCTGATTTTATTGAGACATAATGTAACCTCAGACAGTGGTACAAATAAATTTGGTGAGCACTTTTGGATTTATGCAAATCCCTACAAATGCGTATAGTTAATGGGCGTCTAGGAATTGACGATAATCTGGGTAAACCTACATGTTTAATACATAATGGAAAAAATGTTGTCGATTATCTCGTCACTAATGCGTGTTATTTTAATACTAAAACGGACTTCTGCGTTCAATATTTTGATATCCATTGAAATCAAGCGCCGATTTCCTTCGGATAAAACATATTGTCATTACCGCGGGGTAATAAAACCCAAGAACGCGTATTGTTTAAATGGAACACGGAGAATAAATTTGATTTCATAAACGACAGAACGGTAAATATTGATATGTTGTATAATAGTTTAAATTAACAGCAATTGCGATCCCGATGATACGGTTAAAATATTATCGGAAACATTGTGAGACGCGACATAAAACGCCAGTAAATGTATATTTCATAAATAAAATTAATGTACATGTATTAAAATACAAATAATTTGATCAAAAATGCAAACGAAAACCTGGAGGTCTTATGAGAAATAAAAACGACTATAAGTATCATTGTATAATAGTCATAAATAGATATAAACAATGTTACTAAGTGCAATGTCTCGTCAGGTATCCGGTCTGATCATTCTTTGGTACATATAGAAATTGATTTTTCACGTCAACCTTATGAGCCGGGATATTTTAAATTGAATAATTCAATTATTTTAGACAATGAATATCAACATAAAATTAGAAAAAGTATTAAAGATATCACTGACAGAAATGCAAACACAAACCCTTATACATTATGGGAACTTATCAAAGGTACTGTACGCAATGTTACTATCAGTTAGTGCTGTTTAAAAAAGAAAAATAAGATAAAACTAGAATTATCGAAGAAATAGACAGATTAGAAATAAAACTAATAAACGAGCCACTAAATGAAGAGGTTGTAAAACAAATAAGAAATAAAAAAAGAAGAGCTTGAAGACATCATCCTTAAACGCGCTAAAAGATATTATATATGATCAAAAGTTCAAACATTGTCGGAATAGATAAAAATGCTAATACTTCTCAAATTAAGAAAAGAGAAAAAGTGAGAAAAAAAACCTTTGTCTAGGTTAATAATCATTGATCGTGAAACTACCAAATTAGATGAATTTTAAAAGAAACAAAACAATTTAATGAATTTTACAGATTATAAAATGGCTACAAAAGTAATTGCGAACACAATAAAAATGTACTACCAATATTAATTGATAACGCGCCTAAAGAATTCAGATTGCTTAAAATATCACTCATTAATTACTTCTATACCGTACTCTTGGAAAGAAACTCTTAAACATGAAACGTACAACAACAACAACAGAACTGTTTCCATTGACAGGATTTTAAAGATACTGAAACCAAATAAAATAATATATGAGACATACATTTCGAAAACAACTACCAATATTACAAATAAAGCTACACAAAAAATGGAATGACTGCTATGAAAATCTGAACTGGAAAATATATCCCCGATTACATGTACTGTTAATTCGAGATTAAGGTTATTTGAAAATAAGTATCCATAGAGAATTATACCCACAAATAAGTTCTTACACAAATGCCATTTTGTAAGGTTTATATAAATTCTGCAATACTCATGTAGATTATGCATTGTTTTGGGACTATGCTCATATACAACATTTCTGGACAAAAAGCAAAAGATTTATGATCACCAAACGGTATTAATGTAGCATTTAAACTAAAAATATATCATTGGGCATCCATGACGACAACACAAAACTAAAAACAATAATAAATTTTGTTATTTTTTAGCGAAATATTTCAGTTTTATACATGTTTTTCACAATTTGTTTCGTTGTAACAGGGTTTTCACTATTTGTGTTCCATTATAACAGGGTTTTCACTTTTTGTGTTCCATTATTACAGGGTTTTCACAGGGCTTTCACTATTTGTTTCATTATAACAGGGTTTTCACTATTTGTTCCATTATAACAGGGTTTTCACTATTTGTTTCATTATAACAGGGTTTTCACTATTTGTTCCATATTTGTTTCAATATAATAGGGTTTTCACTATTTGTTCCATTATAACAGGGTTTTCACTATTTGCTTCGTTGTAACAGGTTTTTCACTATTTGTTTTGTTGTAACAGTTTTTTTTTCACTATTTGTTTCGTTGTAACAGGTTTTTCACTATTTGTTTCGTTGAAACAGGGTTTTCACTATTTGTGTTTCATTATAACAGGGATTCACTATTTGTTCCATTATAACAGGGTTTTTACTATTGTTCCATATGTGTTCCATTATAACAGGGTTTTCACTATTTGTTTCGTTGTAACAGGGTTTTCACTATTTGTTTCGTTGTAACAGGGTTTTCACTATTTATTTCGTTGAAACAGGGTTTTCACTATTTGTGTTTCATTATAACAGGGTTTTCACTATTTGTTCCATTATAACAGGGTTTTTACTATTGTTCCATATGTGTTCCATTATAACAGGGTTTTCACTATTTGTTTCGTTGTAACAGGGTTTTACAGATAAAGAATACAGAAAGAGACGGGAATACTTCTCCAACGTCGCGATGGAATACAAACAGTGAGTAGCATTATCTTGTCCTTATTAATAAATACTATAATAATGTAACTTATGATAATAACACAAGTTAGAGTCTTTCAAAAGTATCCAAAGGAGGTGCCAGCAAGCTAGCTACATTAGTAAATAAACTAGCAGCGATTCAGTGGCTGAAACGCATTTTTGTGTTTTTTACTAAGCATGCGCAGCAGGTCGTAGGTGATAAGACATTATCGAAAATGGAACGCAGTATCTGAAGGTCTGAATATCTTCCCAAATTAAGACAGAAAGCGGAAAAAGTAGTTCTTCCTTCATGGCCAAGTGGTTTAAAGTGCTGTCGTCTAATGACTGGTTTAAATGTACTAGTTACTTGCGGAAGGACGGTGGTACTGCTCAAATACATTCTCAGGTCTATCTCCAACAATACAACTGGATATTCCACATGACTACAAATGAAAATATATAAAATAGTCCATGACACTTTAATATATTATCAGCTACTTTGTTAACACGAATATTTTTGTAATTTGTTTTAAGCAAAATTCGTCTTGAGGAACCTCCGAAATTGAGATGTTTAGTAAAAATGGGGCCAGGCTTCTGGTTCCCAACATAAACTTAAACACTTAAAAACTTCTTAGAAAGACAATGAGGTGATCATGATTTTGACTGGTTCTAGTAAAACTGCATATTGTTTCATCGATATTGATTATTTGATAGATAAATAACCCGTCAAAACTTAGTTAAGTTCTTAAAAATGTTAGAAATAGAAGTAGAAATGAAATAATAAAGCTTGCATCAGATATACATTATATAAACATACTGATGGAAAGTGCTTTAGTGTAGGTTGGTATTTACAAACCAAAGAACAAATTAATCGAAGATACAATTAAATAAAACTAGAAAATACCGAAAATAGTTCCAAGATAAGTGGTATTTATCTCTGAACTGAATTAGGATAATCGGCGATTTGAAACTCAACTATTGAACTGCCCTTTTTTCAGCGGCAGCATGTCCTTCGGGTTTTTGAAAGTTGTTACTTTTAATAGTATATCTGTACTACGAAGCTTTGAAATGCGACTACTAAATCTTGGCAAATTTGCACTGGTAGAAATGGAAAAGATGACATTTAAATATTGTCTGTACTGTTTCCATTCCAGCATATGCCATTGTTTAACTTTCATGATTCATAACATAATGTTAGTACTCCCATTTCATGATTTTTATATTAGCATATTGTGTAACCTTCATTCATCAGCACCTTTACTATTTTGTATTAATTATCTTTTCTTTTAGCGGTCAACCTATCCCTAGAGTGGACTATACAGAGGAAGAACGTCAGACATGGTAAATATATGAACTATTTCTAGTAGTGCAGCGGTACTGGCACATTCAGGATTGCAACACAGTGGACTGCGCAAATACCATTTTAGTAATGTCTAATATAGGGGTACATTGTAACTCGTTAAATAAGCTACTTCTCGGGGTTAGCAACTTGGATATGTTTTATGTTTCTACGGACACTTGCTCAACCCTTGTCCAATGATGGCATTTGGTTTGGTTAACTCTTTTGTAATGACCCTTGTCTTGTATATGTGGAGTTAAGTTCCATGCAGCTGTGACAGATTGTTTACAAAATTCACACAAATGCATACATTGTCAGTTTTGTTCTGTATACTATTCACATAGATTCCGATTCTTCAATATTTGTTGTAACTATGCAATTTATGTGAATAAATTGTCTCACATCATCATGATATTTTCCAAAAAGAATCCTATTGTAATGCTACTGATCAAATGACTGAAAATAATAAAAAAAAAACAGCATGTTCCTTGACTCAAATGTTTTATTTCCAAAGGTTTGCAAATATAAACAGAAAACAGCATAGCTTGAATTTTGTTTTATGTATAAATTCCATAGTTCTGTGATACCTGTCTATTGCAGAGTATTAAAATGTGAACAATCTGACCACGATGTGATTCGACCCATAAGTAATAATTGAGACAGATAAGGTCAGCAATATATTGTATCAACAATAACAGTATGATAAACTGACTAGTTCAGACATCATATGTAAATCTCTTCAATATAAAATTAAATCCAGAACAAAAACAGTCTTTATTACCGCATGACCCCCACTATGTATTATTATAGGAATACTCAAGGGCGGTAATAGTTTGACAGCGAGTCTAAAATATGGGATGAGAGAACCAGAAGCAAAATAGATAGACAACTCGAGCTTCCTTTTGGTCTCTTTGGATTGAACGAAGTCATCTCTCCCCGCTTGACTAGGACGATGTCTGAGTGTGTGATAAGATTGCTTCTTTCTTGAACTGACGTTGAATTATCCACTTGTTGTTTGAAATGAACTGGAATACCCTTCGAAAGCACAATAATCAGTATGTTTCTGTTTATTTCAGGGGAAACGTGTTTCGAGAACTAATGAAGTTGTATCCTACACATGCATGTCGGGAATATCTCCGTAACCTGCCACTGCTGGTTAAACATTGTGGCTACAGGTAATGTACAGGTCGCATAACACAGACGTTGAAAACAGGAAGTGGTTCCGTGGGATGCCGAATAATTACGGACATAAATAACTCTTGTTTAGTTTTATCTATAAAAAGTATCGTATCTTATTACCCAACTTGTCATGTGAATCTAATTATTGATCGATTAAAACATTCAGAAAGCATTATCAATTTAATTTTTTTAGACTAAAACACGCAAACAACGTATATGGGTAAATAGTGTCAAAGAAGAACGGACAAACGAATGAATGAATGAGTGAGGGAGGGAGTGAGTGAGTGAGTGAGTGAGTGAGTGAGTGAGTGAGTGTTGGGATGGTGAGTGAGTGAGCGAGTGAGTCAGTGAGTGAGTGAGTGAGTGAGTGAGTGAGTGAGTGAGTGAGTGAGTGAGTGTTGGGATGGTGAGTGAGCGAACAAGCGATCGAACGAATAAATGAATGCATGAAACAGTGTTCCTATAATATATACATACGTGTGTATTAACAAAAATAACCTTTATTTCAGAGAAGACAATATTCCCCAACTTGAGGACATCTCAATATTTCTGAAAGGTAATCATATTTGATTGTTTTTACTTTTGCTGTTTTAAGTACTGTTAACAAACATGTGTTTCTGTCTATAATTCATTATCGCTATGGCGTTGTTTTATATTATCAAGACAGAAAATCCAAACATAGTCGTGTTTAATCGTGTTTCTTTCATTAGCTCTTTCACGTAGGAGTATCTGTTACTAAGAGATGGACCTAGTGACTAACGATAATGCTGTGTTTCCATACACTTACTTTATGACTATTGCAGTGAGTAACAGAATCGTGTCTTTTTAAAAATACAGCACATATATAGAATCTTTTATACAAATTTTATTAACGGGGTCGATTACGTCATTTACAGTCGTTTATTGACTGACTAAGATAACGTCAATATTAACTAAAAGTATTCAATTATTACTTATCATAAAACATAAAAAAAGACATAATACCTAAGATTTATCACTGATTATGTACTTTATACGGCAATTACGATGCATTTTTTCTTAATAACACTGTTTCTGAAAAGCATAATGATAAAACCTTAAAATAAAAATAAAAATACTTTAGTACTGAAACGTGGGCAAACAATTGTCAAGAAGAAATTAAATAATGAAGTAGCCCGGAACATTACATAAGTATACGGATGGAAAGTGATTTTGTAGAGGTTACGTTTTACAAACCAATGTGTGTTTTATGAGTAAAACAAAATATGTAAGACAGGATAGTATTTAATTTATCTTTTATTTAGAATATTTAACTTTAAAGTAATATTTCACCGTTTAATCTTCATGATGATAGATATTTGTATGATCATATTTCGAACAAATTTCAATCTCCAAGTTAAATGTTATATTTCCGTATATGCTTATTAGGTTAATGAATATAAATATCAAAGCTACAATAAAAACTAGAAATTACCGATTTTAGTTTCAAAATAGCTAGTATCTGTCTTCGAGCTGAATAAGGATAATCGGGGATTCGGGTCTCAACTGCTGAACTATTTTTTCAGCGGTAGAATTTCATTAATGTCCTTCGGTTTTTAAAAGGTACTCACTACTTATAGACCTACGAAGCGATAAAACGTAACTAAACTTACTTTTATAAAAAACGGTTAATAAGTAGCCTTATATAGCTTAAAATATGCCAATACAACCATATATGACTCTTATGACGGTATATTCTCGCGAAATTTGTATTTCAATCGACAAGGATAAGAGTGAATTTTCCATCGTTAAAGGTTTCGCATTTAATTTTGCCAATGAAAATTTAATGCTCATAGAAGTGGAATTTTAACTAATTTGACAAGTTTTGAACCAATCTAGAATATGAGGTACTTACATGCTGTGTGGTAATTTAAGTTTATTGATAACACTTGATAATTTAGAACATAAGTAGTCCATTTTGGGCACAACACGGAATCACGAACTGTTTGGACATAGAATCCGTGGAGTTGCAGCACACGGAACGCAGGGTTATACATGCATTTGTATGTTATCAATTCCAGATAGAAATACTGTACACCTAGTTCAAATGTTATTTAAATTAAAATCTCCTGTTTTTACTTCATAACGTATGGTTTATATTTTACTCACACATTCGTCAGCATTATTATTAGATCTACTGTCGATTCATCTGTGTTCACGAGTATGTAAGTTCTGGCGTGCCTGCTTTGTTAATATGTGTTTATTGCCGTGTGTGCACTTGTTTCCTGTACGTACACTACTATATATGCATACATGTAGTAGTGTATAATGCCTTGTTTGCGGTTGTTTATATTCTATAAACCCAGTTTTTCTGAAAAGTGTGGTAAAGAGCACAGTACACAACTGAATATTATGGGAAATGCCTTATACCATTGTTTGACCACGCCCGACCCCACTGTCCCATATCTCCGGTACTTGCCCGAACACCCACCACCCTTGTGAATTCTAAATTATTATTTGTGTAAATAATCAATATACTTAACTGCATTTCAACTTAAATTAATTTGTATTAAAATAATAAGTCATGTTTGTACTTTTAAACCTGATAGATGCCCGAGCCCGCGATCAAGTGAGCTTAAAATACTAAGGATTATGATTTAAAGCAAATCCACTACATGCCATTATTATATGTTAAAAGCAAGATTGTTTTAACTCTGTGTTCCTAAGTGCCTAGCTCCGCGGTTTTAGTGCCGAAATTCAACTGCCTGTGTCCTATTAACCATGTATTTGGATGAAATTTATAGTACCATGAAGCTTGTAATTAACGAACTTAACAACACATAGTCAGCGAATACCAAATTATATCTAGAATAGTTAAACATGTGTCAAGCTGTTTAATTCCACTTTCATATCAATTTTCACTGGAAAAAATGTTATTATTATTAGTAGTAGTAGAAGTAGTAGTATACTATCAGGATATCATGAGTTCAAATACGTTCAGCATATTTAATACAGAAAAGCAAAATGTTATATCAAAGTATAGCACAGCAGGACTTAAAACGGTTATTAGTGAATGTTTAACGAGTTATTGGAGAATGTTTTGCTTGCTTAACGGTATAACCATGATTTAGGAATGATCAACAGATTGAGCATGTTGTACATGATATATTACCAAATATTAGATGCAGAATAAACAAAATATTTTCTGGGGGAAAAACTCATTATTCGGTCTGGGAGAATATTGCTAAACAGTTGACGATGATAATACAGTAATGTTAAACATGCTATAAATTGTAGCGTTATTATAAATGACAAGCAAAAACCAGTACCGTGCTGTGGCATTCACTCTGTGCTGAGTCCCGCGTGCTGTTTTATACTATGCACATGGTAATTCTATCGACAACTATCATTTATATTAGATAGTGTGTTATAAATGTATTTCATACGACCATGAGATGACAAACTTTGGAAAATGTCGCATTTGTTTTTCCCCTGCAAATTGCATACTAGTTTTATAAAAACTTAAAGCATCAGTAATTTAGTATCTTTCACTGCTGAAATGCTTAAAATCTACATTTCTCTTCAAGTACGATATCCCTTTACAACTTTTCTAATATTCAACGGAAACTGGCAAAGCAATTACAGATAACCTTAAAATAAAACCCTAGAGTCCTTGTACAAGCTAGAAATAGAGACCTTCTACAGTTGGAATAGAGACATTGTGCAAGCTAGAATAGAGGCCTTGTACAAACTAGAACAGAGACATTGTACAAGCTAGAATAGAGGCCTTGTACAAGCTAGAAATAGAGACCTTGAAAAAGCTAGAATAGAGATATTGTACAAGCTATAATAGAGACCATGTACAAGCTAGAAAAGAGACTTTGTACAAGCTAGACTAATACCTTATACAAGCTAGAATAGAGACCTTGTACATTCTAGAATAAAGACTATGTACAAGCTAGAATTGACACATTGTACAAGCTAGAAAATAGAGACATTGTACAGGCTAGAACAGAGACATTGTACAAGCCAGAATAGAGACCTTGTACAAGCTAGAAACAGTTTTCTTCTCAATTATGTTGTTATGTATCGCAGTGTATTAAATATATATATAAATATATGTAATAAGTTGATAGCAAATAAATATTGTTCAAACCAACCCTTTAAAATAAGCTTATCCATGGCATTGGGTGGTCATCTATATCACTTTAAAACGCTTCTCATACACGTTGATTATCTTATCTTTTAAAATGATAACGAACAACCATGACATTTCGTTTCAATTGAAACTGTTGATGAAAGTGTACCCAATATATCTGGACGGTGATAACGCACTCTTAAAGCACTTCTTATCTGGGATAACTACAGTTGTTATTGATTTTGTTATAATTCTTTGAAATAAATTAAGCGGCAAAACAGCTTACCGGTCACGTAATATATATTAAGTGTAAATAGCATTGCTCGGTACCATAAGGTCAAGTCGGTTCACCACGCATACAGTACTTGGTAAATGCCTTTAACCATATCAATTCTGAACACTACAAAGTAAAACGACAGCGTGCATGTTTATCAATTGTATATCAAACAGCAAGGGATATTTCGTGGCCAAGCGCTCTAAGGCACCATCTCAAGATCACTTACCTCTCACCATTATTTATCACGCCATAAACTAGCACACCACTTAGCCATTGTTGAAGTCTCTCGTTCTAATACAAAATATTACTTTTTGCAAAAATCAATTAAACGTTTATATTATTCGTTAATTTGACTGGCTAATCTCAAGTGCGCCCTTCCTGCGTATTGATTCGACACGAAAACATTCCATGGCCGCAACTTAAAAAGTAGTGTACTTCTTGCAGATATTTTGAATGTTGCCATGACCTAGTTGTGATATTCGTGTTTTGCCGTTCGATATTCAATATGAAATTAGCCCCTACCCTAACCTTCGTAACTTCAAATATCGAAGAGTTACACATTTGTGTAGCTTAAGTCGAAAAAAGAATATCTTAAACGAAAACAACTGCTTAACTTAAAAACAAAAAATTGTTATTTATATTTCTGAAAAACACTTCAACTGGTCTCCTTGCTTTTTGTATCAGCAGAAACACAGACCATGTATAGAGAACGCTATCTAGCGTGAGCTTTCGTGACTGGTAAAATGAAAATAAAACAAAACTAGTTTCTATGGAAACTGTTCGGCTCAGTTATAAATATCATTTTTAATTTGTTGACATTATCAACAGTTTATCAACGGTAGAAAAATGTTCAAACGTAAATTTAACGCAACGCAAAAACAAAGACGTCATTAATCTGTATGTTAGTGTACTATAAACATTCCCTGCCAAAAAAGACATTTAGCCCCATTTTATTGTGTAGAATGATATATGGAACGCCAGAACTGTCTCTTGCTGCGATGCCCTGTCAATACTACATTATATCATGTCAGCCGTCCTTATATCTTGTAAAAAAACAGTTTCGTTTTGTTAATATTATATTTAGTCTTGTCAACATATTGAAATACAATCATATCTTGTCAATAAGGAATATTGTTAACAAGACGTTATCTCTTACTGAAATATAAACATATCTTGTCATTGTGTCTAATTATCATTCGTCTCTCACCACTGATTCAAGTGGGAAAGTTATCAGTTACTTACGGAGACGGGGTGTGCTCGAGTACTGGTTAATCCCAGGAAACAGTGGTTAGGTTAACTGATCGTCTGTTAGCCCTCGATGGCATAAAAATGACGCTAAATATTCAATCAATCATTATGGAATATTGTCAACAAGACGTTATCTCTTACTGAAATAAGGAATACTAATATGTCGATTCGTGATACGATTGATATGTTTCATTATGATGTAACATCTTGTTGACAAGATAAAACGTTATTCTAACATGATATAATTCCTGTAGAGAAGATATGATTATATTTCAACATGATATAACTTCATGTAGAGAAGACATGATTATATTTCAACATGATATAATTATATTTCAACATGATATAACTTCATGTAGAGAAGACATAATTATATTTCAACATGATATAACTTCATGTAGAGAAGATATGATTATATTTCAGCTTGATATAACTTCATGTAGAGAAGACATGTTTATATTTCAACATGATATAACTTCATGTAGAGAAGATATGATTATATTTCAACATGATATAACTTCATGTAGAGAAGATATGATTATATTTCAGCTTGATATAACTTCATGTAGACAAGACATGATTATTTTTCAACATGATATAACTTCATGTAGAGAAGACATGATTATATTTCAACATGATATAACTTCATCTAGAGAAGATATGATTATATTTCAACATGATATAACGAATTGTTGACAATATTCCCTATTGATAAGATATGATTATATTTTCACATGGTATAACGCCTTGTTGACAATATTCCCTATTGACAAGATATGATTATATCTTAACATAATATAACGCCTTGTTGACAATATTCCCTATTGACAAGATATGATTATATTTCAACATGATATAACGAATTGTTGACAATAGTCCATATTGACAAGATATGATTATATTTTAACATGGTATAACGCCTTGTTGACAATATTCCCTATTGACAAGATAAGATTATATATTAACATGGTATAACGCCTTGTTGACAATATTCCCTGTTGACAAGATATGATTATATCTTACCTTATATAACGCCTTGTTGACAATATTCCCTATTGACCAGATATGATTATACAACGCCTTGTTGACAATATTCCCTGTTGACAAGATATTATTTTATTTTAACATGGTATAACGCCTTGTTGACAATATGGTATAACGCCTTGTTGACAATATTCCATATTGACAAGATATGACTATATTTCAACATGGTATAACGCCTTGTTGACAATATTCCCTGTTGACAAGATATGATTATATTTCAACATGGTATAACTTCTTGTTAACGAGATACATTACTATTAATTGACAAGATATAACGACAATTGTTATAATGTAATGTCGTATCAAGACATCACAGAACGAGTTCACATGAAACATTTCTGGTGTTCCTTAATAATACATATAACAATGAATTAACTTGTCACAAAATTAAACACTTTAAAAAACATTACGTATACGATCGGATTCCCAAATGCGCAGATTCATCACTGTTAAGCTGAATAAGATTATAAAACATTTGAAAATTAAGACAACCTGATTGGACAGAAAATAACGTTGGTATCTAATACAGCACCATTAAACCAATCCCTTCGATGTTGCGTTGCGGGTTTTACAAGAGCTTGGTTCTTCAAGGAACGATATGTTTGGTAGAGACTGTGATGAAAATACTATTACATTTCTTCTTTTCTTGTGCGCAAGTATAGAAAGATTGATGGTCTTTTCCCCGTGTAATTCATGATATTTACAAATGAGCTATTTATTCAGATCCGTTTTTATTACGCTGAATGATTGCTCAAGTAATTCGTAACAAAGGAATCGGCGATCGTATTGACATAGCAAATCATTTAATTTGAATAACGTTTCCGCATATTGTATCTAATTGCGTAACTGCGGTCATCTAGCACGTGTCTAGCTCTGTATGGATCGATAATGCTAAGAGTTTGTGAAATGTGTTTGTATAAAACCATCTAACAAATCTCGAAATGTGTGTCAGTATTTGCAAATAATTATTTTTGGAAACGCAAATATCGATAAAGATGATAATTTTGTTTCCCAACTCATTATGTTATTTAACATTGACTTGTTAACTAGATAGAAAATGAATTTTGTCAGTTTGATATGATGGATATATGTTTTCTAGTCTCTTTTGTATGAAAGAACTTAAGCAAGAAAATTTAATAATGAAGTACAAGTATTAGGGTCTCTTTTGTATGAAAGAATTTATTATATAATAAGAAAGAAAATTTACTAGTTAGATGCGTGCATCTGGGTCTCTTTTGTATCAAATAACTTAAGAAAGAAAATTTAATAGTTATATAAATGCCTTTGGGTCTCTTAAAAAAGACAATTTGATAGTTAGATAAATGCCTTCAGGTCTCTTGTATGAAAGAACTGTAGAAAGAAAATTCAATAGTTAGATAATGTCTTTGGGTCTCTTTTGTATCAAAAAACTTAAGAAAGAAAACTTGATAGTCAGAAACATGTCTTTGACTTTCTTTTGTATCAATGAATTTAAAAAAAAAAAAGTAATAGTGATACACATGTTTTGGATCTTTCAGGTTTGTATCAAAGTACTTAAGAAAGAAAATGTAATAATTAGATACATGTTTTAGGGGTATAACCTACGGCAGGTTTATATACGCCATGTCCAGTTAAACGGTGGTGGAAAACGTCTGAATGAATTTGAGTATAACCATGTCGTTCTTCCGCAAGTGGCTGGCTTCTCACTGAAGTGCTCATGTGACGTTTTGGACCGAACTGGGCTCACTTAATTACTTAAGAAAGAAAATGTAATTGTTAGACACATATTTTTGGATTTCTTTTTTTTATCTAAGTATTTAATCGAAAACACAGCACTTAGACATGTGTCTCTAGGTGTTTTTGTACCGAAGTACTTCAAAAGAATATAATGCTTAAACTTCTGTTTTTTTGGTGTGTGTTTTTCTTGTCTCAGCAGTGTCAACGTACTTCGGAAATGTTACTAAATATTGCATTTTACTTAAAGTCAACGAGTACGTTTGCGTATAGTCACTGATATCTTTTATATAGTCTGTGTTTTACACTCCGCACGTGTGCATGCTTGTGTATTTGTAAGAGAATAGCCGGCGGGGATACTTTTGTTTACATTGTAATGTGACTTTATGATGTGGTGAGGTCAGAAGAGCAAGCATGGATGTTACTATCCGTATCAAGGCGTGTCCGCCCGTCCGTACGACCGTCCGTCCGTACGTCTGGAGCGGCAGTTGTGGGTTGCGTTGCCAGTACAGAATGGCATTGTGGGTTTTTTTGGTACTTGTGTAGTGTGTACCCCACAAGTGCGAAATGAGTATAGAATGGCATTGTGGGGTTAATTCCATTTTATTCACATTTTTCTTATACTTTTTTTTCACCTTTTTTTTATTCTTTTTTAGTGTCATTAGGGTTGGATCTCAAGGTTTGTGACATTAGGGTTAGAAAGAAAATAGTTTTTGTTTTGTTTTCTGAAAAAAAAGATGTTTTATAACATATCAAAACCTCACCCCACAACTACACTTCCAGCAGAACGTCCGTCCGTCCGTCCGTCCGTCCGTCCGTCCGTCCGTCCGTCTGTCTGTCTGTCTGTCTGTCTGTCTGTCTGTCTGTCTGTCTGTCTGTCTGTCTGTTGTATGTTCTACTGTATTAAGGTTAAAAAACTGATGAAAAATATATGGCAATCTGTCTTGTCTAACGATCTGTGCATCCCAAAAAGTACAAACGTTTTATTACTATAAATATCACTAAAATTGTACGAGTATTTCGCTTTATTTTTACAGCACGGACAGGATTCGTGTTGAGACCTGTGGCTGGATACCTGTCATCACGTGACTTTCTCGCGGGACTGGCGTTCCGCGTGTTTCATTGCACGCAGTATATACGACACGGTTCAGATCCGCTATACACTCCAGAGCCGTAAGTTTCATGGTGTTAATCAATTTAATTAATACGTAAATGCATATCAAATGCAGACTACACTGTTTCAACTTCAACAAAGTGTGCGTACTAACCCAGGCGAAAACAGAACAGATTTCTCGCAGATTGTTGTAAAATGGGACATAACTGTAGTGTTATGTAATATTGCAATGACCATGGTATTAGTGTTCATATTTGGCTAAATTAAATTTTTTCCCTTTATAATTCTAACATTTTTCGTAGTTGTGAAATTTATTTGTAAATAAATGTGTTTTACATCATACTTATAAAAAGTATTAATGTAGAATTATATAGGTTTGTTTTGCTCCGGCTCAGTTTTCGTAATTGCAAAGAATATCTGTTAATTAAGTCATAGTTGTAACAACTTCTCTAATAGGTGTCACAGTTGTAACAACTTCACTGATAGGTGTTGCAGTCGTAACAACTTCACTGATAGGTGTCGCAGTTGTAACAACTTCACTGATAGGTGTCACAGTTGGTCAGCAACCACCATTGAGACGAGCTCTCTGATTGACTGAAAAAAGTATAGGGATGTTCAGGGTATATATCTGTATAATAAGCTTAATTCTGGTTGGATGAAAATGTTAAACTGGCAGATGATCACAATAAAATATAAGTTTATTATGTTTGTGTTAATAATAAAATAGAATTATGTTTCTGTGACTGACTAAATTCATTTTATCAAGGAAACTGCATGGAAAGTAAAATTGATGAAATTTACTTTTTTTCATGCTGAAAGTGGGGGCACCCAACTTCAGCGGGCAAAAAGTGGTAAAAAGTGGTACTTTTGACCCCATTTTGGGGACGTTTTAATTTGAGTCTAGGACAGTACTTTAATTTGATATAGGTCTGCGGATGATAGAAATAGTGAAAATTAGGTCAAACGTTATAATGTAAGTCTATGGAAAACGCAATGGTGGTAGCTGACCAGTTGTAATAACTTCTCTGATAGGTGTCGCAGTTGTAACAACTTCTCTGATAGGTGTCGCAGTTGTAACAACTTCACTGATAGGTGTCGCAGTTGTAACAACTTCTCTGATAGGTATCGCAGTTGTAACAACTTCACTGATAATGTCGCAGTTGTAACAACTTCCCTGATAGGTATCACAGTTGTAACAACTTCACTTATAGGTGTCACAGTTGTAACAACTTCAATGATAAGTGCACAGTTGTAACAACTTCGCTGATAGGTGTCATAGTTGTAACTGATTGGTGTCACAGTTGTAACAACTTCACTGATAGGTGTCACAGCTGTAACTACTTCAATGATAGATTTCACAACTCAGTTGATTGGTATGTCATGCGTATAACAAGTTTGGTTAAGTGAATTGGATCTATTATGATTTTAAGTTCCGAGTTCTGTTTCAGAAAATATAAATAGTAAAGAAATAAATAATATCAAATATATCGGAAAGTGTGTCGTATGTTTTACTTTTGTTTTTCCTTATCCACCGTTACCATATTGCTTATCGAGATTTCATGGAGCACGTGTTTTAGCGGTAGAGCACCGTACCCTTGATCTGATGGTCGTGGGTTCGATCCTCCGCCACGGCTATGTGTGGTTTTCTCGAACATGACATATTTTCCGCATATGCTTAGTACTGGTTCTACATAGTAAGACTTCGAGAGTTATTTATCTAAGCTGTAAGAATTTGTTTCACAATCGATGTAAAATAAATAAGTTTAAACTATTCATTTTTCCTCTCATAGTCGCCAATACCCTTCTTGAAGCAATTACTTCTTGAAGCAGATAATGAAACCAAAACTTCAAAACGACCAGCTGTAGTTCTGTCAATAATATTAAAGCGATGAATTGCACAAGTAGTCGCTAACATTGCATTGATTTGTATTGACTTTTAACTACATGTATCTGGATGTGTGTGGATGGGGTATTCTAAAAGGATAAGTCTAACTGGACCACATGCTACCACGTATTTATTTTTTTAATATTGCAGGGACTGCTGTCACGAGCTGCTTGGACACATGCCATTATTAGCCGACCCAAGTTTTGCACAGTTTTCCCAAGAAATTGGACTTGCCTCGCTGGGAGCGTCTGAAGAAGAAGTAGCCAAGCTAGCCACGGTATGACATTGTCTTGCACCTTGAACTTCTTGACGTGTTCTTTGTTTAAATGCTATGGAAACCGGTTTTTATTAATTAATGTATTAATGGCGGATGATTTTTTGATGCATTATAAAATATTTAAAAAAAAAAGGAATTTGAATTTCGTTTTGTTCATCGGAGTGGAAAAGGGAGTAAATCATTCTCGCATGCGCAAACTAAATTTAAACAAAATAGATTAATTTTCATCTGCTGTCTTGGTCGAAAACAGAAATCGCAGTTTCGGTATGTCCACTGTGTACTCAACGTAAATAAATACCAAAACCCCAATCAAAATAAATTATTCTAACTATAACCAAATACAAAAGCTTTCAAAATTTGTCTTAAGTAGTCTCACTGGTTTTAGAGTGTTTTGAGCATGCGGTGCATTTAATGATACTTTTTTTTGTCCGAGTGAGCTTGCTTGAATAATGTGTATGGCATTATGGATTTCACAAAGGTTTGAATGGCGTCTTATATCATACTGAACACACAATGGACTAGTTAGTGAGTTTGTTTAAAAACGATAAATCCATGAATAAAATGAATGTAGTGAAAAATCAATGGCGATAACTTCTGATTCGCAACTGAACAAACACGCGCATTTCCCCATATTTAAACTGTATCGAATAAACTGCACCTCGGAGGTTCAGTGCGACGCTGTTCTATCTACATATAAAAACAAATATGGAAATAGAGCAGTGTTGCGTTATTTATCTAAACTGATTTTCTAAAATTGTATTTCAATGTATATAAACTGTATCAGTTGCCAACGTTTATTTCAGTGCTACTTTTTCTCGGTGGAGTTTGGCTTATGTAAACAAGATGGAGTCCTGAGGGTGTACGGAGCAGGTCTTCTATCATCTATCGGGGAATTAAAAGTAAGTTTTATCTCTTGCTCTGAAGTAAAGCCAATTGTTTTTAGGTTAGGTCGCATGCGCAACCGAACCCTATATAAGGGCCTCTTTAGAAATTGACTGTGGGCGCTGCTTTATTGAAACGTCACGACCACGTGTTAAAAACTTTAAGTTTACGGGTTTATTATGGGGAAGTGTCCAAATACACAGACACTTAGCTTGACGCTTATGCAACATAAGAATCTGATTGAAGTGAGATAATTGGAGATTATCGGAATGGGTTTTAACACCATTATCAATATGCGATAAGTTTTACAGTTGGAAACAAGACTCCGCTGAATGATTCTTGGAAGTTCCGCATGTAACTGGCAAACTTTTCTCACATAAAGATTTTAGATCACAATTGGCTGGAAGGTGAGATGTAAGCACATTAGAACACAACTGGCTGGGAGTTGAAATCTCAGCATCTTAGACCACAATTGGCTAGGGGTGAAATGTCAGCACCTTAGACCACAATTGGCTGGAAGGTGAAATGTCAGCACCTTAGACCACAATTTGGCTGGAAGGTGAAATGTAAGCACCTAAGACCGGAAGGTGAAATGTCAGAACCGTATACCACAATTGGCTGGAAGGTGAAATGTCAGCACCTTAGACCACAATTGGCTGGAAGGTGAAATGTCAACACTTAAGACTGGAAGTAGAAATATCGGCACCTTAGACCACAATTAGCTGGAAGTTGAAATGTCAGCATCTTAGACCACAATTGACTGGGAGTTAAAATGTCTGCACCTTAGACCACAATTGGCTGGAAGGTGAAATGTCAGCACATTAGACCTCAATTGGCTGGAAGGTGAAATGTCAGCACCTTAGACCACAATTCGCTGGAAGGTGAAATTTCAGCACCTTAGATCACAATTGGCTTGGAGTTGAAATGTCAGCATCTTAGACCACAATTGGCTGGGGGTGAAATGTCACACCTTAGACCACAATTGGCTGGAAGGTGAAATGTAAGCACCTTAGAACACAATTTGCTGGGAGGTGAAATGTCAGCACCTTATACCACAATTGGCTGGATGGTGAGGTGAGATGTCAGCACCTTAGACCACAATTGGCTGGGAGGTGGAAAAACAGCACCTTAGACCACAATTGGCTGGAAGGTGAATTGTCAGTACCTTAGGCCACAATTGGCTGGAAGGTGAGATGTCAGCACCTTAGACCACAATTGGCTGGATGGTGAGGTGAAATGTCAGCTTCTAAAACCACAATTGGTTGGGAGGTGAAATGTCAGCAACTAAGACCACAATTTGTTGGAAGGTGAAATGTCAGCACCTTAGACCAAAATTGGCTGGGAGGTGAAATGTCAGCACCTGAGACCACAATTGGATGGAAGGTGAAATGTCAGCACCTTAAACCACAATTGGCTGGAAGGTGAAATGTCAGCACTTAAGATCGGAAGTATAAATGTCAGCACCTTAGACCACAATTAGCTGGAAGTTGAAATGTCAGCATCTTAGACCACAATTGGCTGGGAGGTGAAATGTCAACACCTAAGACCACAATTTGCTGGAAGGTGAAATGTCAGCACCTTAGACCACAATGGGCTGGGAGGTGAAATGTCAGCACCTGAGACCACAATTGGCTGGAAGGTGAAATGTCAGCACCTTAAACCACAATTGGCTGGAAGGTGAAATGTCAGCACTAAAGACCGGAAGTAGAAATGTCAGCACCTTAGACCACAATTAGCTGGAAGTTGAAATGTCAGCATCTTAGACCACAATTGGCTAGGAGGTGAAATGTCAGCACCTTAGACCACAACTGGCTGAAAGATGAAATGTCAGCACATTAGACCACAATTGGCTGGGAGGTGAAATGTCAGCACCTTAGACCACAATTGCCTGGAAGGTGAAATGTCAGCACCTTAGACCACAATTGGCTGGAAGGTGAAATGTCAGCACCTAAGACCGGAAAGTGAAATGTAAGCACCTTAGACCACAATTGGCTGGAAGGTGAAATGTCAGCACCATAGACCACAATTGGCTGGAAGGAGAAATGTCAACACTTAAGACCGGAAGTAGAAATATCGGCACCTTAGACCACAATAAGCTGGAAGTTGAAATGTCAGCATCTTAGACCACAATTGGCTGGGAGGTGAAATGTCAGCACCTTAGACCACAATTGGCTGAAAGGTGAAATGTCAGCACATTAGACCTCAATTGGCTGGAAGCTGAAATGTCAGCACCTAAGACCACAATTGTCTGGGAGGTAAAATGTCAGCACCTTAGATCACAATTGGCTTTGAGTTGAAATGTCAGCATCTTAGACCACAATTGGCTGGGGGTGAAATGTCACACCTTAGACCACAATTGGCTGGAAGATGAAATGTCAGCACCTAAGACCGGAATGTGAAATGTCAGCACCTTAGTCCACAATTGACTGGAAGTTGAAATGTCAGCATCTTAAACCACAATTGGCTGGGAGGTGAAATGTCAGCACCTTAGACCACAATTGGCTGGAAGGTGAAATGTCAGAACCTTTGACAACAACTGGCTGGGAGGTGAAATGTAAACACCTTAGACCATAATTGGCAGGAAGGTGAAATGTCAGCACCATAGACCACAATTGACTGGAAGGTGAAATGTCAGCACCTTAGACCACAATTGGCTGGGAAGTGAAATGTCAGCACCTTAGACCACAATTGGCTGGAAGGTGAAATGTCAGCACCTTAGATCACAATTGGCTGGAAGGTGAAGTGTCAGCACCTTAGACCATAATTGGGTGGAAGGTGAGATGTCAGCACATTAGACCACAAATGGCTGGGAGGTGAGATGTCAGCACCTTAGACCACAATTGGGTGGAAGGTGAAATGTAACCACCTTAGACGACAATTGGCTGGGAGGTGAAATGTCAGCACCTTTGACCAAAATTGGCTGGGAGGTGAAATGTCAGCACCTGAGACCACAATTGGATGGAAGGTGAAATGTCAGCACCTTAAACCACAATTGGCTGGAAGGTGAAATGTCAGCACTTAAGACCGGAAGTAGAAATGTCAGCACCTTAGACCACAATTAGCTGGAAGTTGAAATGTCAGCATCTTAGATCACAATTGGCTGGGAGGTGAAATGTCAACACCTATGACCACAATTGGCTGGAAGGTGAGATGTCAGCACTTTAGACCACAATCAGCTGGGAGGTGAAATGTCAGCACCTTAGACCACAATTGGCTGGCAGGTGAATTGTCAGCACATTAGACCACAATTGGCTGGGAGGTGAGATTTAAGCACCTTAGACCACAATTGGCTGGGTGGTGAGATGTCAGCACCTTAGACCACAATTGGCTGGGAGGTGAAATGTCATCACCTTAGACCACAATTGGCTGGAAGGTGAAATGTCAGCACCTTAGACCACAATTCGCTGGGAGGTGAAATGTCAGCACCTTAGACCACAATTGGTTGTGAGGTGAAATATCAGTACCTAAGACCGGAAGGTGAAATGTCAGCACATAAGACTGGAAGGTGAAATGTCAGCACCTTAGACCACAATTTGCTGGAAGGTGAAATGTCAGCACCTAAGACCGAAATGTGAAATGTCAGCACCTTAGACCGCAATTCGCTGGAATGTGAAATGTCAGCACCTAAGACCGGATGGTGAAATGTCAGCACCTTAGACCACAATTGGCTGGAAGGTGAAATGTCAGCACCTAAGACCGAAATGTGAAATGTCAGCATCTTAGACCACAATTGGCTGGAAGGTGAAATGTCAGCACCTAAGACCGGAATGTGAAATGTCAGCACCTTATACCACAATTGGCTGGAAGGTGAAATGTCAGCACCTTAGACCACAATTGGCTGGGAGGTGAGATGTCAGCGCACCTAAGACCGGAATGTAAAATGTCAGCACCTTAAACCACAATTGGCTGGGAGGTGAGATGTCAGCGCACCTAAGACCGGAATGTAAAATGTCTGCACCTTAGACCACAATTGGCTCGATGGTGAGATGTCAGCACCTTAGACCACAATTGGCTCGATGGTGAGATGTCAGCACCTTAGACCACTCAGCCAATGATGACCCGGGAGAAGTTTTAAAACTGTTTGAAGTAGCGATAACCTTTATCGCTTCAAATTATTTTAATGGGCCGTATGCTTATGGTGGGTTGGAAAGTCTCCAAATACGGAAAATTGTGTACATGCAAGCGTTTTGTCTGCGTAGGTCTCCTTGCTTATTTAAATGGACTAGTCTGTGTCACCTCCATTTTCTATAAACACACGTCTTGACATTGTTTTTTACTTTAAAAAGCAGCTCGATTCTGATACGATTCGTTCTTATTGGCTGATTCAAGCAATCGGACTACCGCCGTGATTTTTTAAAATATTTCAACATGATATCATTTGTATGTTAATTTCTGTGTTTGTTTATTATATGTTGTATGTGATATGTTTCTTTGTAAACATTAATTCAATGAATTTTGCCGGAGTAAAATATTTCTTAATTTTATTTAAAAATCGGTCGTTGTGGAGTGGTGTTTGTCTCAGCCATTCAAATCATACTGCTTCATTAACAACGTGCCAAGACGCTTGTCTTTTAGAAAAGCAAACGTAAAAATGATTAAGATTATAAAAGGGCCGTTTTTAGGTGTAACAAACTTCCTTTTTTCAATGGTGTTATTATGCCTTATGGGGTTACGATTCCAAATTGTTGAAAGGCATTTAAGATCGATGGTAGATCGTAGCAATACCAATATAACCTAGCAATTCAGCAGAATAAAGCACAATGTGTTCTTATCTGCAGGATACCGCAATGAGCTATACTTCCAATATAAAATCACGTTTAAGTGATTTGTATCTTATTCAATAACATAAACCCACACAACTATTCTTACGCTACATAAAGTATATATTTGACCAATACTATGTGCGATTATCATTTAGATTTCTTGCAGCTGTGCTCATGAAGTATTTTCTGTTTTAAGCATGTGCTAACTGACAAAGCCCAGAAGTTTCCCTTTGAACCTTTGACAACATGTCAACAAGAATGTTTGATTACGACATTCCAAGATGTTTATTTCTACACGGAAAGCTTCGAGAAGGCGAAAGAGCAGATGAGGTAATGTGTATTTTACAATTATATTGTTCAATAATGCAACTATCAAGTAAAGAATCTACAATTATAGCGTTCAATAATGCAGCTATCAAGTAAAGAAACTACAATTATATCGTTCAATAATGCAGCTATCAAGTAAAGAAACTACTATTATATCGTTCAATAATGCAGCTATCAAGTAAAGAAACTACAATTATATCGTTCAATAATGCAGCTATCAAGTAAAGAATCTACAATTATACCGTTCAATAATGCAGCTATCAAGTAAAGAAACTACAATTATATCGTTCAATAATGCAGCTATCAAGTAAAGAAACTACAGTTATATCGTTCAATAATGCAGCTATCAAGTAAAGAAACTACAATTATACCGTTCAATAATGCAGCTATCAAGTAAAGAATCAACAGTTATAGCTTTCAATAATGCAGCTATCAATCAACTTCTGTCATTATCATTTCCAGAAATATACATACAGTATACATACAGGGGCCTGAACGGCCCGAGGGAAAGCTCGCTTATTCACAGTTTTGCTCACCATGTCTTTCTTTAATTTCTTATCAGAATATAATATACGGGTTTGCCAATGAGCTCATGAATACAAATCGTTTTTCATTCAAATAGATGATGATCTATGGATAATTTTTAGTTGGTGATGACATAATTGTATACAGTTTTGTTTCTTTTTTATAGTATACGTTTTTGATATCATAAACCAACATATTGAATTGATGACCCCTTAAACGCATGGTCACAGTTGCTATCAGTGGCGTAACTTCCTATAGGCACTGTAGGCACGTGCCTACACTTTCTTTGAGAAATTCACACAAATGCTTTACGATCGGACGACTATGCTACTTCATTTTTACCTTTACTGAAGAGAACAAACATAAAACATTACATTTGTTTGGTTATAAAACAGTGAATTCAAGGTTAATATTAAGGATAACCAGGTCCCTAAAAATAATATATATATGTCAAAACACACCTACAACAGTCTAGCTGATTTTATTTCGGAGGAGCATGCCCCCAGACCCCCTACAACGGGCTTACACATCGGTTGCAGCCAAGCTATGCACCTGGCTATGTTAGTTGAAACAGAAGTCTTCCATATATAGTTTTAAAATCATATAAAACAAAATATTTGACAGACAGATGCAATTTATTTTATCCTGTGGTTGATAGAAAGAATGAAAGAATGAAACAAACAGCATTGTATTACACGGGATGCCTCATTTATACTTTTGAGACGACCCCCATATACAAGCGGGAGGAAAAAAAACACGTCACGCGCACCGCCAAATACCGTACCGGATATTTGTTTCATAGTTCCCACCGGCCGAGCGGGTATTTCCCCATAACCTCAAAACAGTTGCGCTTCATTCTGAATGTAAACGTTAGTACCGGACATGGCGCACAACTGTTTTGGGGTAGTCTGGAATTTTGTAGGTCGTACTGAATTGTATATCAGTGAAATAGATTACTCTTATAATACCCAAACGGTCGGTAGGAACTTTAAAATCTACAAATGTACCCAAAATTGGCACGATTTTTTTAACTAGCTTTTGAAACAACGTTCCGGTACCGTATTTAGCGGCGCGCGTGACGTAGTTTCCCAACCTTGATATAATGTGTTTCTGACCAAATGTGTGATTTTGTTTGTATTTCAACGTTAAAGATACTTCTTTAAACGTGACAGGCATACTAGAAGTTCTGATTATAAAGCACATGTATAAAAAAAGAAAAATACACATTTGTAAAATCGCGTAAACGTCAATAAAAATGACTGAATTCACAAAAACGAAATAGAAAAGCACTTTGGCCTATGCGCAAGTTACGATATTTTGAATAAACAAAACAGGAATACTACACTTTTAAAGTATCCCAGCATTTCTTTATTAATATAAATAATTCCGAACCGAACGTCAATCTGAAATCGTGGTAACGAGCCCAAAATTTTAATTTTCCCTGCAGTTTACCAAAACAATGGCGGCCGTATTAATCGTCGTTTAGGACGCTGAAGTGGACTATTTTACTCATGCGCAGTCGTCTTCATTTTATGCCATTTTAGTGGAAATTGTGTGCTTTGACTACCGCATATTTGAAGTGTTTTGCTCTCTGTTTGATAGCACAAAAATCGCAATAAAATCAAATTTGGATCTCTTCGTTAGGATTTGTTATGGAAACTGCATTTTGAAACTTTTTGAAACTGTTTTATCGCTCGGAGGAAATGAAATCGCCGTAAACAGTATAACACAGTAATAAAACAAAATCATAAATGCTCCACATGACGACTACAGAAGGATTTACCTTCAAAAAATACATTATCAGTTATTTGACTGTTGTGACCATTATTTTTTTTTAACTTTATCTTTGCCTATTTTGTGTTGCGATTGTTATCAATGTTTGGTTATTCCTTTGATAGTACATGTATGTCAACATACGTCGGAGCAATATATACACCAATGGAATCAAAGTTGACTGTCTCAAGTGTAGTTTTACGTGCATTTTCAGGAAAAAGAATATTATATTCTAGATAATATTGTATACTATCAGTAACTAAACAAAATAATCAAACTTTGCAGAAATGTTTTTTTTATGGTTCTCTATTTAGTTTGTGTACTTGGTCCCGTTTGTATATTCAATATGGCCGCAAGTCTGAATAATATTTTCTGCTTGGCCGACATTAAAAGTTATTTTCCGAACTCACCGAATATACAGAACATACATGTAACTAAACCAATCTTCACGGCTAGCTGGAGTATTCCTTTGTTTACTGTCCCTCTACCGAGTTTGTGTTTTGGTCATGATCAATATTGCTGCCATGGTGAAATAAAATTTCAGATAATCTCATATCTAAAACCAATTTGCCAAATCTATTCATGCTTTGCAGGAGTGTTCCCGTGATGTTCCTCTACCAAGCTTGTGTTTTGATTTTGTCCGGTGTTCAATATTGTTGTCGCCGGGGTTGTTTTCATGTTTTATTATTGGCCGATTTAAAATGATAATTCTGCAACCACTGAAAAAGATTTTAACCAATCTTATGGGAAGAGTCATTGGGTGATTATCTTTTTTTGATTTTAGTACTGGGCGGAAATCCAAAATGGTGAATTATGTTATCTGATAGGCTGATGTTTAAAACGTTTTCCTTTACCCAACACATTGGACAAATTTAAATAAACAACGCAGGAATATTTCTTGAGTGGTCCTCATCCAAGACTGTGTTTTTATGCTGGTCATATACATATTAGATTAGTGTAACTAATAGTTTCTAACTGGCTGATTTTTGAAAAAAATAATTGAACAAAATCGTGCATTTGGTGGTTCTCTGAAAAATTTCGCACCATCGTTGTTTCGAATTTTCACCATTGTTGTTTCGTAGTTGACTTTTCAACGTTGAATACGTGTACAAACCATTGAATACATACATGTTAATTAATATTTCAGGAATTTCGCCATTACAATAAAGCGTCCGTTTGCAGTGCGTTACAATCCGTATACACAGAGCGTTGATGTCCTCGACAATACCAGATGCATCGCCTATCTCGTCAGCGAGGTCAAAGGTGAACTTTGTATTGTCACCGACGCTCTCAAGAAAGTCCAGCAGTTAGAGAAGGCCAGCGTCAGTCCTTCAAAGAAGGTTGTCGATGAAACAAAAGTCGACAGTTAATTACACGACTGGGCATCATTATGTTTAATCATCAGATTATAAAGTTTTAATATAAATATCAATCTAAAAAACAACATTAAATTTACATTTCACCGAGAAACAATTTTGAATTCAATATGCACTCTGTAAAAAACAAAAAAAACATTGTCCATGTCGTTTGTTAATATTAAAAAAATAAAATTTGCTGCGAGTAAATACAGCAATTTGTGTGCCACCGGTTTGGTAGTAACAATACGTTTAACCACCACGTGGCATCGCAGCAGTCAACAATGTTGCTGTGTCAACGTCCCGGGAGTGATAAAATTTACAGGAAATTTGGTCTGCCCCCATCCCCAATATTTGTAAAACAGCATGAACACTATTCATATAATCGTAACATATAGGCTAAGAACAAAGGAAAACAATTCTTAACGAGTTCTTCGACGGCTCAACAAAGGTAGATCTAGATGAATAACTGTTACGGACAGTGACAATACCATGCATCACTTATATACTGGAATATCTATATTTGTCAGATGTCCGATACAAATGCATGAACATTTCTGGAAATAACTGTAATCTAGGTAACGTTAGATATAGAAATATAATTGCAGTGAAAACGATAAAAAAAACATGTATGTACTTCTTCATCTCCTGGTATTTCTTTTTCTAGAAGAGAACGTACATTATGTCTTTTTCAATGAGAGAATTCTCGTTATGTCTTTTTATTTTCATACAAAAATTTTTGTTTACATTTTTAAATACATTACTAAATTTCATCAAAATACGAAATGATTATACCAAAGTATGCCGAGCTGACCATATGATAAAGTATAGAATTCGCATTTTAGAAATGTTGAACGGGAAGAAAAGATGATCATTGTGAACAAACAGCTCGGATATCTGTTAATTCAAATGAGAACATTATGATTAAATCCAAATGTTTTAACGGACATTGCAATTTGAAATGAGGCCTATCACTAAAAGAGTCACGTTGCAATTGTTAAAATAGATGTTCACTTAGCCCTATGTATATGGGAATATGGTCGAACGGTATCATATTTCACGAAGATTAAATATATAATATTAATTTCATAAAAAAGTATTGTTATAATAGGAAATACATCCAAGAAAATATCTATTTGTATTTTGAACGAATTTTTACTCATATTATCAAAATGCCACTTTTTTTGTAATATCTGTGTAAGGTTAGATGTTATGTGGGCTTTTCTTCCATGTAACTACTAACCGGCTTAGATGCTGATCTACTTTCTCGTCCATGGAGCGATTTCATTGGCTTAAAAAGTAGGTCAACATCTATTGACGATTATAACATTCAATGTAAAACAGAATGTTCTGTTTTGAAAAAAGCTGAACGAGTTTATTGGCTGAGAAAGTAGGAAAACATCCAATGAAGGTTCAAATAGTAACACTCGTATATTAAATATCCTTATGTGTATATATATATTATTAGAGGGTTGCGTGACTGTGGTAAAAATGTCTTCAAAATTGTCGTGTGTCACTTTAACTTATTTCTTGTAAGGAGCAGTTCATGTTGTTTCCTAACAAAAACCTTCACCGAAAAAGATTATATTTTGGCTGACTGGCAAATATATTCAATTTCTACAAGCACTGGCACCTGTTTTACTCACATTCTGTTATATTTGCCAGCGCATACAGTCGTTTATCCATCCATACATTTAGTTTTTCATACATGTCTAGCTGTGTATTTAAAGGGACACATCTCAATTTTGATAAAAAAAGTAAGATAATTATAAGATTAGGGATGCAAAGTTCTACACCAGTATATATGCACATCTTTAATTTCGTTTCTATTTTCGAAAGATGCATAGATCTGGTAAACGCTTGAAAACCATCGGTGACAAGGTGTAAATTCAGTTTAACCTCATCAGTTTTAATGGCATTCTAGAAATAATTCCAAGAACATAATCTGATATTTTCAAAATTGTTTTACTCATAAATTTAAAACAAGCGTGAACTATATACCGTTTCATTATACCTGCAATGTCGATTACTAATTCTTGAAAGTATTAATAAAATTTTGAAAAAGAAATTGTGTCTTCAAATATTTGACCCTTGAAAAAAAATGCTACAAAGCAAGATACAATGTCCAATAGTGGTAAGTTCAGCGGTAGTATATCCGCCTATCACTCCGTGGATTGTGGTAGTCTTGATCATATGCGACGCTTACTTTTCTAAAAGACCAACGTCTTGACAAATCCAGCCGAGATTAAAAATCAGTTTAATTTAGTGAAAATCGAATAACGTTTTTGAATGGTTGATTAAAACAATTAGACTACCTGGTAGATTTCCATAGTATTTTTAAAGATAATCGTTTGTATGTTTATTTCTTAATTTGTTATTTTTATATAACAAAATTTTTGCCTAACAAAAGGTTCTTTCTAGCCCATATACAAATTTCTGTATTTTAAGGAAATCTGATTTTAATATGCATTTTTTTTTAAAATATGTTAATAGATGTTTTACACGTGCATTTATATAACTCAACCAGTTAATATTTATAATTGTATTAAAGTTAACCTGGTGCTTATGTAGCATAGGGTTGTGCCCGTTGCAAAGGAACTCGAAAAGCGAGCCAGGCCCACTTCGAATGTTTTCGTCACGTGATTAACACATACGAGCACCTGCACACACACACACACACATTTTACACATATGCATTTATGGAACGCAAGAAAAAAGAACTAAACAGGTCAAAATATATGATAGGAAGCATTTGAAAACCTGAATTTGAAGCTTAATTATCACGTGACAAGCGACTATGACTATTTGGCGGGAGTCTATGCATATTCATAATATTAATCTCGTTTCTATATTACCACATATTCAATGTAGGGGTTAATACTTTATATATACGAATAATTGTTCCTTGTCGGTCTGCTGTTAAAAACTTGCATTTTTAAAATAGGTCGACTTTAAGGCGCGTAACTATATATGGCATAGAGGCTATTTGTAATGAATATGCATGAGTCCAAGATGGTGGTAGACTGGTCCTCTGCGTACTACGAAATTTTGAATGGGTACCATAATAGGACAGGGAACCAGATTAAGATGGGGGCGCCCTACTGTTCGGCATGCCTTTGACAGTACCCTTATATCCATTACCTGCTCAGTCAAGTGTAAATTGTCAACCATGAGTGTTCCTTTTCTTGAGAAGTCAAATACAAGATACAAGAAACTTTATTTTGTGCTAAAGTGCACACATGGTCAAATAATGCAATTATGGATGCTAGAGAGCACGCAATGTCAAATATAAGATACAAGAAACTTTATTTTGTGCTAAAGTGCACACATGGTCAAATAATGCAATTATGGATGCTAGAGTGCACGGAATGTCAAATACAAGAAACTTTATTTTGTGCTATAGTGCACACAAGGTCAAATAATGCAATTATGGGTGCTAGAGTGCATATAATGTCAAATAATGCAGGTATAGGTGCTAATTTACGCACAATGTCAAATATTGCAAAATATCAAAAATGTATGATGGGTTGGAGAGTGCCAATCATGACGATACAATGGTCTTATTTAGACACAAATTATTTGATATGCCTACTTGTAAAATGAGTTAAGTTTATTACATTAATATAATTACTCGTAAGATTGATGAAAATCAGAATGGTTAAGTGCACGCATTGTTCGATAGTGCAATTTCTGACAATTCATAAGCACAGAGACGATAATACCCGATGATTATATAACTGTTGTGCAAGTATTGAAAATAACAGAGCACAAACGATTATGTGTAATTCGAGGGCCATAACTCAGACATAAAAGAGCCTATTTGCAAGGTGAAAAACTTGTTTGAGATCTTAAAATTAGGCACATACTGTGCAAGTTTGGTGAAGATCCCGGGAAAATTGCATGTGATAGAATGTGCAGAAACCAACAAGTTTATGAACACAACAAACACAGGACAATAAGAATAGCTAACGTTGAGCCTTCTCGAGTATTCACTTAATTGAATCACCACTCGAGTACTTATTTAATTTAATTACTGCTCAAGTATTCACTTTATTAAATCATTGCTCGAGAAAGCATTTAATTAAATTACTGTTTACGTATTCACTTAATTAAATAACTGCTCGAGAAGGCATTTAATTAATCACTGTTCGAGTATTCCCTTAATTGAATCACTGCTCAAGAAGTCGTTTAATTAAATCACTGTTGGAGTATTCATTTAATTGAATATCTGCTCGAGTATTCATTTAATTGAATCACTGGTCAAGTAATCACTTAATTGAATCATTGCTTGAGTATTCACTTAATTGAATCACTGCTCAAATATTCCCTTTATTGAATTACTGCTCGAGTATTCATTTAATTGAATTACTGTTAAGGTATTCACTTAATTGAGTCACTGCTGGAGTATTCACTTCATTGAATCACTGCTCAAGTATTCACTTCATTGAATCAATGCTTGAGAAGGCATTTAATTAAATTACTGCTCAAGTATTCACCTTCTGAGCGCCAATTTTATTTTCAGTTGCCATTTTCTTATAAACAAAAACGTTCAAATCACAGTCAATTATTACATAGATATACATAAGCTTTGTCTATGGATGAAATACTGCGAATAGTCAGAATTTTAAAACTTCAGCTCAGGTGCACACTCAAGCTGAGATGTTTAGTGAACAATGGGGCTTCGAGAGATACAAACAAGCATATGGCATACATCTTAAATTGAGATGTTTTGTGAATAATGGGGCTTCGAGAGATACAAACAAGCACATGGCATACATCTTAAATTGAGATGTTTTGTGAATAATGGGGCTTCGAGAGATACAAACAAGCATATGGCATACATCTTAAATTGAGATGTTTTGTGAATAATGGGGCTTCGAGAGTTACAAACAAGCATATGGCATACATCTTAAATTGAGATGTTTTGTGAATAATGGGGCTTCGAGAGATACAAACAAGCATATGGCATACATCTTAAACTGAGATGTTTTGTGAATAATGGGGCTTCGAGAGATACAAACAAGCATATGGCATACATCTTAAACTGAGATCTTTTGTGAATAATGGGGCTTCGAGAGATACAAACAAGCATATGGCATACATCTTAAACTGAGATGTTTTGTGAAAAATGGGGCTTCCAGGGATACAAACAAGCGTATGGCATACATTAAACAGATGTTTTGTGAAAAATGGGGCTTAGAGGGATACAAACAAGCATATGGTATACATCTTAAACTGAGACGTTTTGTGAATAATGCGGCTTCGAGAGATACAAACAAGCATATGGCATACATCTTAAACTGAGATGTTTTGTGAATAATGGGGCTTCGAGGGATACAAACAAGCATATGACATACATCTTAAACAGATGTTTTGTGAAAAATGGGGCTTAGAGGGATACAAACAAGCATATGGCATACATCTTAAATTGAGATGTTTTGTAAATAATGGGGCTTCGAGAGATAAAAACAAGCATATGGCATACATCTTAAACTGAGATGTTTTGTGAATAATGGGGCTTCGAGAGATAAAAACAAGAGTTTTCAGATGACAACAAAGCTCGTCAATGGGATGAAACTCACCTACCATGCAAAGATTGAGATTGGAGGCAAACACCAGAACTTAAGACGCAAAAGTTAAACCTGGGTGTCTAGACGAAAAATTAAGTCCAAAAAGGGTCATTACTCTGCAAAATGCTATCAAGAGTTATAATTCTTGTCTCTGTGTGTTCCATTGATGATGGTGAAAACACATGTGAAGTATCATTCATATCCAATGAGTGGTTGTTTAGATATATTACCTGATAAAAAATTTTAACCTGAAAATTTAAGAACAAAAAGGGCCATAAATCTGCCAAAATACAATCTAGAGTTATGGTTCTTGTCTCTGTGTGTTCCATTGAGGATGATGAACACACATGCAAAATTTCATTCATATCCAATGAGTGGTTACTTAGATATCTTAAACTTAAACGCAACTAAACACAAAAGTTAAACCCGAGTGTCCCCAAGTCCAAAAAGGGCCATAATTCTGATTAAATGCAATCCAGAGTTATGGTTCCATTGATGACGTTGAACACACATGCATAGTTTCATTCATATCCAATGAGTGGTTGCATAGATATCTTAAACACAAAAGTTTAACCTTGGTGTTTACAGACGCTCCCTGGGTCATGGCAATAGATTCGTCCCGGCGAACTAAAAAGTGTTTGACATACATCTGAAGTTGAGATGGTTTGTTAATATGGGGCTTAGCGAGGTAAAGAGTGTATGACAAACATCTAAAATTGAGATGTTTTCTGAATATGGGGCTTAGCGAGATAAGAAGAGTGTACGACATACATCTAAAATTGAGATGTTTTGTGAATATTGGGCCTGGCAAGCTAAAAAATGTATATGACATACATGATACAACTAAAGTTGAGATGTTTGTGAATATGTAGCCTGGTGAGCCAAAAAGTGAGCTGTTGTGAATTAAAATTAAGTGTATAAAACAACATTAAATAATTCAGATACAATATGTTTTATTGTGTTAATCAATAAGTATTTACAATATACAAATCACAGGCTGTCTTACTGGATAGAATCAATACTTGGCATATGCAGAAAAATTGGCTTGTTCAAGGGTGCAGAAAACCGTCATAGCGAGACTGACCGTTCCAATGCCCAGGGACCCAGGTGCAATTTTTATTTATATACTTTGAGAGCCTCCTTCCAACCAGAACAGCTATCCCTCAGGGTCAAATTTTTTTCATCCGAACTAATGTGGAGCCAGCTAGTACTGACCTGTGACCTTGACCTTTGAGCTAGGGGCCAAGATCTTGATTGAAACACATTGATTATGGTGAACATAGTGCCATATTATTTCAAAATCTGTCAACTGGTTTACAAGATAATTATGGAATGGACACGAAATTGTGTTCATATTTCTTACCTTGAACCTCTAAGTGTAACCTAGCCTTTGAGCTTTGGACCTGGGTCTTGCGTGCGACACTTCGTTTCATTATGGTGAACATTTGTACCAGGCTATTTCAAAAAGCTCTCAATGCATAACAAGCTATAGCTTGGGGAAGGCATGATAGACGCATATACACCAAACCATAATTGTGACAGCCATGTCGAGGTCATCGCATGCAGTCTCGACTAAAACAGTGAGATGTCGGGAAAAGATTCTTGTAATATACAATGTGTTGCATAGCTACATCCTAAATAATCTTTATATTTACTGAATAAGGAAAACAACAAATGTTAAATAAAACATATGATATTTATTTCACGTGTACAATTCCATATCATCGTTCCACTTCACAATTTAAATAAAAATAACACAACATATACATTTTATAAAAAACCATCTCAACGTCATTCTTAACAAATCTTGTTGAAATATTCTATATTCACGGATGGATGAATGGGGCACAATGTTCTTTCCAACACATTCATGTTAAATATGATACCACTAAACATTCTCTCAACTTGAGATTTTTCTCAACTCAGTTTTTTAAGAGCTTCATTTACATTGATATTTTACCAAAGATTAAAGCTTTCTTCTGACTTTGATATGAGTGGTTACTTAATGTTTCAAGGAAATCATTTAGACAAATCGAGTTAAGTACACGAAAATCTCAGCTTGAGATGTTTAGTGAACTGTGACCCAGGTATAAGATGGAGAAGGGCCTGTGATGCACTTGTGTGACTCTGGGTATAGCCAGAGGCCACCTATGTCCATGCTAATGGTACCAGGATGGTAAACCTTGATGTGTTTCCTTGGTTTGATATTCATTATGGGCATCCTTCATTACAGCCTCTGATTCGTGAATGTTTTTATGATGTTGTGTTTCTGAGGGAAGTTTTGGAAATTCAAATGTATCTTCTTTCTGAAATTTAAGCGAAACAATAAGTGAAAAAGTTGTGAATGAGTTTTCATTGTGATGAAAATATTTAATTTAGTAAGGACCAATACCAGACGGAAGTGAGAAAGTCCTTGATAACAATTAACCAGAATGTGTGGTCCAGATGATCGGAAGGTTGTGACTTTAGTATATATTTATTTATTTTAGCTTGCAATGAAAGCTCATTGCTTATATGAACCGCTCTCGAGTCCTTTCCTGGGTATAACCTGTACTGAGTGTTGTTTTATGAGAGGCATCGGGTCAACTAGGGATCGAACCAGCAACCTCTGGCGTGAGCAGCCAACACTCTATCCATAAGACTACCGCCCCGCTTTGTGACTTTGATCCTCACCAACAGCAGAAAATTCAAGAGTGATTTGTCTAAGTTTTATAACTTGTTTCAAAACTGAATTAAAACATTTAAGCGTTAAAAAAATTAAAAGGATTCCTTTCCATACCCTTGAAGATCAAAACAAGGATTTGCGGTAATGGACAGAATCAAGGGGACTTAACTCTGTGAAAAATTATCAAAACAAAACACATAATATACACATCTCTACTTGGGAGTGATGCATCCTAGCAAGTTTCATTAAATTCCAACCAGAGTTGTAGAAAAATAGTGCAGACAAACATAAATAGGTAAAAACATATATTTGGTAATTTACAGAATCAGAGGGTCATAACTTTGTGAAAAACCATCGAACCAAAACATAAAAAACAATAAACACATCTCCATCAGGTAGTGATGCATCTTAACAAGTTTCATAAATTTCCAACTATTAATTAAAGAGAAACAGTGCAGACAAGGATCCGGTAATTAATAAAATTGAGGGTTGTAACTTTGTGAAAAATCATAGAACCGAAATATGAAGACAATATACACATCTCCACTTGGTAGTGATTCATACTTGCAAGTTCAAAAAAAGTTGTTAGTTGAGGAGAAACAGCCCAGACAAGAATTTGGTGATAGACTGACTCACCGATATTCTAACAAATGTGTATTTAAGCGGCTTCCTTGCAACCAGCTGTTTAATTGTGAATTTTAGCCACACAACAGCTTTTAGCCACATAAAAGCATTTTTAAGTGTCAAGAATCAGCCACATATTTTTTTCCAGCTGTTTTTCAACTATCCATAAAATTACCCTAAACCATTAAATAGATGATAAAAAGAAAAATTACTATTTTCCCAATGTATTCCTATGTAAAAAATCACTGGGCCCCAATATATCCTATTCTCTTCATTTGAACAAAATTGAAACTCCTACTCATAGGGATCATTAATGTCAAATACGAATGAATTTGGCTCATCAGTTCTTGAGAAGCAGATTTTTGAATTTTCACAATATTATCCCTTTGTGGTGCCCTGCTGGCCCCTTATGGATATTAAGGACCCAGTCTCAATTATTATGGCCAAACAATGCTTCAGACATCAATATGAATGGAATAATACCCATAAATGGATGAGAAAAACATAATTTCCTGTTTTCTAGAAGTGTAACGATTCATCGCGATTCACCTTTCCACTGATGAGTGTATCGGGTGTTAACTGAAACTTGCAATAGATCGCGATGCAATACATTTTTTGGACCTACAATGCATCGATACGATTGTCAGATATTGTGCATTGCAATTTCATTCTTAATGAAACATTAACTAACAAACAAAAAATAACTGGTTTGAAAAAAAGGAAGACGAATTTTCAGATATAAACTGGCTAAACACGTGACATACATTTGTATATTACGGACAGCATTTTCTTCCCATCAGGTACTATCCCACTATGTTTATTTCATCACTCTCACAAATAATGCAGTGTTATAAGGTCTGTTGTTCTATGTTAATAAAGATAAATTTAGGATGCATACAAGCATAGTTATTATATACACAATCATGGTGATTGTGTATGATACAGTTTAAAAATCGTTGCAGATGAAAAAAAATGCCAGTGCACAGCCCTACAGTTTTCCCATACTATTCCTATGTAAAAATCAAAGTCCCCTTACCCTAGCCCCTTAATTTGAGCAAATTTGAACACCTGGCTTCTATGGATCATTTATACCAAATACAAACAAATTTTGCTGGTCGGGTCTTGAGAAAAAAGTTTTTAAACGAAAATTTCCCCTCGTTAGACTGGGAGAGGCCAATTTTGACCCTAAGGTCATCGCTTGAACAATCTGAGAGAAACTGATTAGGTGATTCTACATGCAAAATATCAAAGCTCCAACCCTTGTACTTTCTGAGAAGATTTTTGAAATTTTGAGAAAAAAACAACAACTGATAATAAACTGGGGCAGAGTCATATTTGATTGCAGTGTAAAGTTTTGACCAAACTTGAGAGAACATCAAGTAACAATGCTTCACATCAAATTCTGTGAAAATCCATGAAACAGCTTCAGAGAAGATGTTGTTTGAAGCAAAAGTTAACGGCAGCCAATGACCGATGAACGGATGACGAACACAGGGCAATCAGAATAGCTCACTTGAGCTTTGCTCAGGTGAGCTCAAAAGCTCTACTATTCATAAAATAGTCAAGTTAAAAACAAAATAGATTTTAAAAAAACAAATGTCAAATCTGAGCTAAAGAAAATGTTTAACCTAAGGTTTTAGAACCTTAAGTATGGAATCTTAGGTATTAATCTTAGCTGTGTATATATAGTACATTGTTTGTATAATATTTTCATTAAGTAAGTAACTATAACATATTAAGTAGTTTGTTTTAAAACAGAAAAACAGCTGAGCTAAATCATAAAACTTTAATGGAGCGACTATGACAATGCAGATGAAAAATGACGCCGACACCAGGGTCATGACAATAGCTCTTTGTTCCTTTTCAAATGACAAACTAAAAATAGCTCATTAACTTCAAAAGTCAAGCTAAATTTTTTATTTCATCACATTTGAGACAAACATGTATAAACATACATGGCTAAAATTAAAACATTAACCTTATACCGGTAATCTGCTTTAATAATGAGGGGAATTTTTTTGTTTGTTTCACTTACTAGTTGAACATATGCCAATTTTTCTTCATCTTCCTTATACACTGCATTATGTCTTTTTCTTTCAATCTTACCTGCATATATATATATATGAAATGAATTATACAATACTTTCAAAATTACTAAATGGCATTGTGGTCTCATGAGAAATTCTGGCTTGGTTCATCATTAGAACTTCACAAAAGAGGTTGGAGCCCAGTTCATTCCCAAATGTGGGACATAAACAATAGTTTTAATGCTCGTGTCATTCGGAGGTCAAATTAGTTTCTAGTCAGTAACTGCAGTACTTAATAAATATACTATTGAATCATGTGAAACTGAGGGTCCTCCATGGTAAAGTGGTCAATTAAACGCACTGTATCAAGATCACATACCTCTCATCACTCCTAAAACCTTTATTTGAGAAAGTTTGCCAGTTACTTGGGGAAGGATGGTGATACTACTCAGATTCAGTCTGAGATTTTCCTCCACCAATAAAACTGATTATGTCATATATAACTTGAAATGTGTTGAAAATGGCACTATACCCTATTCAATTCATGTGCAGTCTGGCCCAATTAGCTCAGTCGACAATGCATCTGACTATCAATCCAGGGGTCGTGAGTTTGAATCCCCACCCGGCAACAGTGTCCGTGATGACTGTGATACGACATTGTGTCTCATTATCATTTGTCTCTCACCGCTGATTCAAGTGGGAAAGTTATCAGTTACTTGCAGAGATGGGGTGTGCTAGAGTATTGGTTAATCTTTCAGGATCTAAGGAAATAGTGATATGGTTAACTGATCATCTGTTAGCCCTCGATGGCATAAAAATGAATAAATCAATTCAGCGTAACGGTATAATTATAAGATTTGATATTTGTCAACATCTAGCAAATCTTATAAAGAGTTTTTCAACATATTTTTTAGTAAACTAAAGGTTTCCAATCAATAACTTTTGAATGGGTCTACATATTTAATTAACATTTGGTGTGTATAATTATCAGATTATAGGACAGTTGGATATTTGCCAACGTTGGTCAAAACTTTATAGGAGTTGTGGCCCATTATTGATTGAAATTTTGGTAAAACTAGAATATAGAAGGGGCATCCATGTGTTATGGACACATTTCCAGTTTTACAAGTATGATGAATGGAACTCTGACAACACATTTGTTTCGTATTTTCATCAAAACTGATTAAAATTGAATGAATAATACTGACCTTAATAAACTGTGATAAAGATAAGTAATTTGAACTTAAGTTCTACTGTATATGTTTGGTTTTGATCCAAAGAAACTAGCTTAGTACTGGTACACAATAACCAAAACAATCAGTTTGAGTACATTTGTAACATGATGGGATAATTGAATATTTATACAAATGTTTACATTTGCTCAGTTCATAAAACATGTACCCGCCAACAGTCTTATTAAGTATATTAACTCAATGATTGTAAGTGAAATTGGCACTTTCTTTAAAAACCACAAAAATTTTACATTTTCATACCTGGACGTATTTCAACTCTCACATTTAACACTTCAACATCATATATCTTTTCCAGATACTGTTTGATGTCAGCTTTACTCATTCTGAAATGTGGAACAATACATCATTAACAGTGAATAAAAAAGGACATGATTTTTCCTGACTAAAGCAACGTAAGTTTAATATATTTCTGTGTTTTATTATATCCATATTTATTATTTACGCTTTGTAAGATGGGTCGGGTTGAGGCCCATACTACTAGGAGCATGTGGTCCAGTGGTCCAGTAATAGAGCATCAGACACAGGGTCAGGGGATCATGGGTTTGATCCTTCTCAACAGCCATGTACGCAACAGCCATGTGCGCAACAGCCATGTGCGCAACAGCCATGCGCACCATGTACGCAACAGCCATGTACGCAACAGCCATGTACCCAACAGCCATGTACGCAAAAGCCATGTATGCAACAGCCATGAACGCAACAGCAATGTACGCAGCAGCCATGTACGCAACAGCCATGTACGCAACAGCCTTGTACGCAACAGCCATGTACGCAACAGCCTTGTACGCAACAGCCATGTACGCAACAGCCATGTACGCAACAGCCATGTATGCAACAGCCATGTACACAACAGAATGGGGTTTAACTCATCAGAATTAGTGCATTGTGTTAAATAACAGAAATATAATGTTAAGCATTTTAGAGCTGGTGTACATTTTAAGAGACCGCTTACATGTGCCAATATGATAGAGGCTACCAATGCCAATGTAGTTAGGGACTTCACAACATATACATGTATATATATATATAATATACTTCAAAAGTCTTCAACGGCTTGTAAATATGTTTCATTGTCATTTTACATCATTTTCAACACATTGAAGACTATATACTTATATATAGCAACCAGTTTTATTTGGGAGGAATATCTCAGAATCTCAGACCAATGTCTGTTCTTCCAAACATTACTTACAAACTTTTTCACATAGTGGTTTAACGTCATTTTCAGCACATTTCAGGTTATACATGTATATGTGGCATATCAAGTTGTATTGGTGTCAGAGTAGATCCACCATCCTTTTGCAAATAACTGGAAAACTTTCTCAAATAAAGGTTTTTGGAGTGAGCAGGACTGGAACCTACAACCTTAGAGGTGAGAGGCAAGTGATCTTGAAACAGCACCTTAGACCACTCGGCCACGCAGGATCCCTCTCACACTTGACTTTAACCCAAGTGATCTGGAGATTGCACTTTAAACCACTCAGCCATGAAACCCTCTTAATTCCCTGATTGATCTTTAGGCATAGTTTAGACATACACTTATGGATCCAGATGTGGGGCATGGTGTCCAGACCACCAATCATATTTAAAAACTATAACATATAGTTATTTTGAACTAACATATAAATTCTACTATGCTCCCACTCTCACTCTTTTAAACTGTTCATGTGACTAAATTTGCTCAGATTGTAGAGACATAGGTTCAGAAGTTTTTTGTTCTTTTCACTAACAAACAAATGTAGTTTGAGAGATTTAAGCTCAGATTTATTTTTGTAGAATCAGAGTGCTCTACATCGATACAAGACCGTGGTGTGGTCTAGTGATAGAGCGTCCGCCTTGCATGCAGAAGGTCGTGGGTTCAATCCCCGGCCGGGTCATACATAGACTTTAAAAATGGTACTAGACGCTTCCTCGCTTGACGCTCAGCATTTAGAGGAGAGTTCTAGGTCTGGTCAGCCCTGTGTCAGTATAATATGACTGGGTGGGATATCATACCATGTGTCTGTGGCATGATACTCCAGTGCTAGGAATACTGTCTCAAGTAGACACCGTCGCGATATGACTGAAAAATTGTTGAAAGCAAGGCTAAACACCATACAACAACATCAATATTTCAATGTCTCTCCCCAATCTCATAAACCACGTAAGCACTAATTCAATATATTATTCTTCCACACCCTTTACACATTAAGTTATTGATCCAGCAGGTTACATTACCTAAACATTAATTTAACCTATTTCTTTTCAGTGTACACAACATTAAAAGTCAAATGGATAATTGCCACCTGAGTAAAGTCTACCCATTTGCCGTCTTTAACCCATATATAAATTATATTAAAATGGCAGTTACATTTAGAACATTCCATTATCAGACTTCATCATATATACATGTACCTCATCATCATACAATCAATTACCAGATGTAACCATGGTAACCTCATTGAAGGATGGTGGTTTTACTCATATTCATTGTGAAATCTTTCTACACCAATAAAATCAAGTGCCATACATGTTTTGAAAGTTGCTTAATACTACCATTCCTTCAATATTTTGGGAGTAAGTCCTTTAAAATTATATTAATAATCCATGGAGACCTTTGTATATCATACTATTATTTTCCTCCATTATCAATGTTGAAAAATTAATGATATATCTGCATGACACATAAAATAACACATTGTATTATGGTATCAAAAATAGCAATAAAAAGTTGTGGCAGTTTGGTAGACAAGGTACTGGCCGCTACGCTAGAAGCCACCGGTTAAATTTTACACATGACCCAATGGCCTGAAAAAAAACACCAATACTGTACTGCTGGTTCTACCCAGGAAATAGGCTCAAGAAAACAAAAGTTCTGTAACAGCTAACTTTCACAATCAAGCTAAAGTAAATTGGTTAAGAAAGATAATTATACTAACTGTGGATGAACTTTGAAATGAACATGGTCTGGTGGAACTTCATATTTTGGTTTGATCATCTTCATCCAGAACAGCGGGAGAAGAATTCTGTTCTGCGGGTCACCTTTGTAGTAGAGTGGATACTTTGGGATTTTCCGTTGCCATAACGGTCTGTAAAAAAACACTGACAGTATAAACAGTGAACTTTTATCCATATCAACTTACAATCTGTTGAGATTTTATAACATTTTTTGTTGACAATGTTCTTAATATTAAACCAGAGTAAAAATATTTTATCACATAAAACATTAAAGACACTACATGTATTTGTTACTTATACCACTTTGTAGTCATAACATAACTAAAGTTTTCATTTTTATTTTAATTTATGATCATGATATTATTGTCAACTAAATTACTTATCACAGCTTATGTGTGTGAATTGCTCATAAAGATAGAAAAACATGAAACAACAGCTGGATCTAGTTAATTTTTGACAATTCACATACATCTAGGTAAATGAGTTTTCACCATTTTCAAAACATTTCAGGTTATCTACGGCATATCCAGTTTTATTGGTGGAAAAAGTTACTGGCAAATTTTCTCACATAAAGTTTTTCAAGTGAGCTGGACTCGAGCCTACGACCTTAGCGTGAGAGGTAAATGATCTTTAGAGGGCGCCTTAGGAGGACCCCCTCATACATGTAAAGAATAATGCCAACATTTAAATAGCACTTACACTATAGTAAAGACAACCACTATCAACAATCTCCAGTTATGATAAAATTTAAGTTAGTTGACCAAGTCTGTGTTTGATTCTCCCCTACTGTAGCAGGAATGACATTTTAGCTAATTATAAAAATAGAGTTCTGCAATCTTTATAAATCTAAATTGAACTATTGATAATTATGCAGCTTGTCCAGTATTCATACACTTTGATATATTATGCTATCTAAACATTATTCATTACCTTAAATACTATTTATAGATATACACTTCTATTGTTGTGCTAGCATAAACTGTCCACTTGACATCTTGGACATTAAAAGGTCAAATAAAGAAATTACAATAACCAATATATAATTGTTCTTATAACATGCAGATTTCAATGTTCTCTTTCTGTTTCATTATAAATAGTTTAAGTGTATAATATTGTTAATTATTATTTATAAAAGTGTGTTTCTTAAAAAGTACAATATAGATGTCAAACTGCTACAATGAATTAGTTTAACTATACTTTCTCAAGTAAATTTCATGTTGCTACTTTTTCTGTGATACTTTGTCTTGGTTGCTATATAAGCCAGAATAAATGTGTATTCTGCACTTAGATTCACAGACGCTAAAGGTAACTTACACCTTACTTGTCACCTAACTAAGTCTCTATCTCTCTCTTTTTCTGATCTTTCTCTTTCTAATTTCAAATAGTAACAAAATATACTCATTGAAATTCATTTAACTATTCCACTAAAAAGAAATAATTATATCATATTCCCCTACTTTTCGTTTGTTACTTCCTTTATTTCCAATGTATACTTCCTTTATTTCCAATGTAAATGTAATTTTTTTTTCACATATGCTAAGTACTGATTCTACCCAGGACAACTTGGAACATGATTTGTAGAAGTTGTAATTGTTTTGCAAGTAAAATGAATAAGATTAAACTTAAATATGTGAGGTTTTTTTTTAACACGCTCCAGCAGTTCTTTACCAGATTTAGACAAGATGCTACCAACCCAATGGTTCATAAAATGATTTTATGTGTATTTGGCTAGTTTTAAACAGCGGGAGTAAACGTTCCCTATAGTTAGTTACCTTCTGAAATATTGTTAACAAATTTCTAGTCTGAGCTATGATTGTTCTGAAAAAGTTATGCTAAAATAAAAACTGACTGGATGTTATTCTTTATTCTTTACCAACATCATTAAAATTGTAATACACCCATCATTTCAATTTTCAAAACATTATCTGGGGCTATGCCAGCCTCCAGAGGAGCAGTCACAGTAAGTCGTCCTAAATTGCTGAGGACAAGTGAAGAGAGAGCCATATCCATTACACTTAAAAATACCACCCTGACCTTCTAAAAAATACTTCTCATTGATACAAAATGCTTGTTAATCTTCTGCAGGGTTGGAAGTAGGGAAAATCTACGTACAGAAAAACAGATAAATACAGACACTCACAACTAGATAGTGCACTTTTTGTTTGAATTTGTTTGTACAAAATCCAGGTCTTAAGAAGATTCCATAATTTCAGTTTCACCCTTGGTTCTATTCAAAGCATCAATTATGTCGCCAAAACTATTACCGGGGGTACATACAATAAGACTTGTTAAAGACAACCACCCCATTTACTCTTCATGTTTCTGTGAACATCCTATATATTTAGTTATTAGCTGGCCAGTTTAAAATTTAACTACAGGCCTTTACCAGTAATCTAAATTTATAATAGTCCAAAATGTAAGTAAATATCTATATTACATGTGAGTTATAAATTAATAGACTTCAAAGTAAAAAATTTACATTAGAAATGTAAACATCAGAATTTTCCATGTGCTGTAGACTAGGTTAGTTTAAACATATTTCATTGTTTTGTATATTACAAATTAGCAAAAGGTTGGGCCGCACCTTCTAACAACATTAATTAAGGCCCTTCCTGACAAAATATGTGTATACAGATATTTATCAAGATGAAATACAATACATTTAACATATTTGAAGTAAATAAACATGTAAGAACTATTTGATGAAAGTAAAGATGGAACTATTAAGGAGAGGAGTTAATTGAACTTCAGGGAGACATGCATAACAAGCTATGCTTAATCATTTGGTGTCCTTAATAAAATTCTGAACATGACTGAATAATGTGACATTATCTTGTTTTGTAAGTGTATCTTTGCCAAATAAAACTACTTTAACATAGAATAGGATATTCAGCTTTTCATGTTAACTTGCCTAAATCAAAGGCTCAAGTGAGGGGTTCTGAGCTTTTTTGTCTGCTGTTTGTTCGAATGTCAACAATTTCTTTAAAAAAACAACATCTAGGAACACCTGTTAAAAACTGCCCTTTATTAAAACAATCACTATGAAAATACGAGTAAGCTTAACTTTTTTTTTTAAATTTGTGTTCTTGTTTTTTTTATTACGCAAAAAACATCTTTGTAATCTTATTTCATACATGTGATATTTTCAGGACCTCAACCTGTGAATTTAGTGGTTATTTATTGTGAATTCATGCCAAAAACTGTATATTTTAGTGCAAGAAATTTAATCATTTTTATAAAAAATTACATATGTGGATAAATTGATTTAATTATGAGCATCATAATGTTTAAAATAAAGACTGTGTATTATTAAGTAACTTGCAACATCTAACAGGAAAACAGGAAAAGAAGTTTTAAAAACAAATATTTTCTTTATTTATACTGTACTTTATTTTCATGATTTATGTCATTTTTCTACTTATTTCTACGACATTGTTTCTATTACATTTCAATTGTATACTTTGAGTTTAATTACACAAACCAACGTCCTGTATAGAATGACTTCTTTTTATAATTCCTTGCACATTCTCTCTCTGCAGTTTTAAAAAGACACAGTCTTGTTCAGTTTGATACTTTTGACTGATTATTTATTTTGACACTCAAAAGATTGAATAATTTCACTATTCAAAACTGGTAGTTCTGTTGTTGGGGGGATGGTGTATTCTTCAGTTTCTTTCTTAACCTGGTTGGTAGACAATACTGGCTGGAATCATTAGCACAGCTTCATAACTGAAAAATAAAAATTATCATAAAATAAATATTTGTTTTTATCTGCAATTTTTTAACTTGTGGTTTCACATAAGCTTTTGGAAGTGACAAAATATATTACAGGCGATGTCTGATATTGATTATTTTTATTCATAATCATCTGTAATATTAATTTAATATTAATTAGCAATATTTTTAGATATTTTAATTTTCATTTTTTCCATGTTTAAGCATTTCCAGCATCCACTTCAATACGAATGTTTTTCATCCTGGTCTTGCGCATTCACCTTATATATATATACACACCTTCCAAAACAGGCACCTTATGTCTAGTCTCTGGACACAGGCACTCCAGGGATCAAAGAACACCTCATGGAATGACAAACGTGTAATCATCTTTCCAACAACAACCTGGTAGAACATAAATAAATCATCTGAGTAAATTGCTTTAAAAATATGAGAACAAAACTTCAAAGACTGACCTACGAACACCAAACATCAATTCATTGCATTAATAATCAATTATTAAAATACAGTGAATGTGCCAATAGCGGATCAGTACCAATAACGGATAAAAAAATGTTTACTTGTAAATTTTCGTCAAAACTACAATGATAATCAAATTAAAAATATAACTGTCATTCACATTACCTTTTGAACTTCAGATAAACAAAACGAGAATATAAACATCCTTACAATATGATAATGATCACGGAAACGCTTAGTCACCAAACTCTGACAAACATATCTTTTTTCTATAACATTGGAAGCTATAAGACTTGAAAAAAGTTGACTCTTTAATGACATTTCCTATGGCCTTCTTTACCGAGATGGTCGATTGAGTTTATTTGTACCAAACAGAGGCCTGATAACCATATTTACGGAGAAAGAAGAGGAGCCAATGGCGGTGTGGCTCAGTGAAATGGCGATGCGGGGTACTGGTCTGTTTGTGAGTTTTGGATTTAATAAAAAGACATTGTAATGAAAGAAAACTCATAGACACCCTTTAGAGACGGTAGGCCTGGGCGTAGCTGGTATGAAGCATTTAAAATTGGAAATGTTCGTATCATGTCAACCGATAAGAGACCCCATTGGATCTGAGAAGATCACAGGTCGCAAAAGAGGTAACAGATAGTTGGTAAAACAAATTCAGAACAAACAATTTACTTGATAAACCAAACAGAATCTGGAATACCGATGAAATGGGCTTTAACCTGGGCAGCAACTCGGCAAAGGTCATAGGTCCATTAAGCAGGAGTGATGATTGCATTCCCCGGCTACAACACTGCTTATAAAAAAACAGCGTTTAACTGTAATGTTTTATAGAAGTGCATCAGGGCAAATGATGCCACCATTTTTCTTTTCAATAAACTAGTATTTTAGTCCCAGAATCTCGCTTAACATCATAGTATTATATCATTTAAATCATGAATTTCATATTTAGTTACAGTAGTGTGAGAGAATATCAATTTAGAATGACGATATAACACTGATAATCCGTTAGTGGAGAGGTTCAAAATTGAGTATCAGTTTGGTGTTTGTCTAGTTATGAAAACTCATTCATATTTAATTGGTTACATTTGTTAGTTTCTTTAATCTGTTATGTTACAGATCATTAAAATTATCTGAAATAAATAAGTTTCAGTTATTTCGTAAATTTCTTTCATTTTGTTACCATAATAAACATAACATTTAAATAATTGATTTAACAGTTTACATGTTGGCATTGAAATGGTGTGTGAAGAAATGTTTAAATATTTCTGAAGTATTTATTTATTTTTCCTCTATCTACCAAACTTAATACTTATGTACTATGCATGGAGTATTCCAATGTTTGCTTGAAATTTTACGTGCACAGGAATGCACAATGAAACAATGGCGAAAAATTACTTCCTTATCTATATGATACGAAATCTCCTCAAGCTTTTCATTCACACTTATCCAGGCTGGTATAGCTAAAATAGTTCTAAACTGTCTGTGCAACTCATGGTTTGATGACCCCATTTGGTCTGACAAAAAAGATAATAATCAAACTGAGAAAAAGTGTTGTTTTAATTTGCTGAATGATTTAGGAAAGTGCTCCGACCCAGTATGTGTGTAAGAAGCTGGCTATTTTTTTCATTAGCCAAATTTTGCTTTTTTAAACAAAAATGGACAGAAATCATGAAAGTCAATAAAAAGTTTGGGTAGCTGCAATTGTGAGTGAGTTGGTAGGAGCATGGCAAACATTAATTTAAGAACAACCTCATATGAATTGTAACTGTCTGTCAGGACAAGTCAATGTGATGTTTTTGAGCTATTCCCTGAGGACGGAGAAAGCGCTTATATCAAGTGATCCGATAATGGCGTAGTTGATTTGTTATTGGTTCTTCATCAGCCTCTTACAAATTGTTCATACCCATGTAATGGTGAACTAGTTCAAGGAAAAGTTGACTGGTGTGTTCAGAGGGAATATTTTTCTTTCAGTTAACATATTTTCTAAAATAGTTTATACAGTTAGATTAGTGTATGCAGCGATTGTTTCACTAGTGATCTGCTATTGGCACATCCACTGTACAATAAAAATCTCTTTTATCTGTTTACTCACCGACGATTGTTCGCAAATCCTCCATCTACCAAACACTCGTTTTCTATATGATCTGCTGAGACAAATGTGTTTCCTCTAAGTTATAAACCCACTTCAATTATAATTAGTTTAAACATATTTTATTTCAACATGAAATGGGGTTTGACCACAAGTTCTTTTAACATTAGGTTCGGCCCAACCCCTACATTTTTTACAATGTTTACATTAAATATTAAAATGACATATTTTAACAATTTTTTCTTAACCAATAATTTGAGAATAGAAAAAGGTAGGAATGGAAAGAAAGTAATACATAGTAAAACAAACACATATCATTTCTTCTTTATGTCGTCCATATGCATGTATCCTGTGTCCACATTTCGGTAGCACCCCAGTGAGAAAATCAGATTAGTAAATAAGAAAGCACAAAATAAAAACAAAGCTATGCAACTTAACATTTATATAAAATGGGCAAAATAGTTAAATAATTCACAAGATTGAAGTAATATAGTTCAGTTAAAAACAAGACAGGAAAACATAGATGAGATTATGCAAAGCATTTAGTTTCTTTGATATAGTATTCAATTATAAAGATTATCTTCCAGTTGTAATCATCTAATTACATAATCAATTAACACTTACTCCCCCGAGGTATATTGTTGTGGACACATGTTTTGTTTTGCAAATAACCAGGTGTGCGTCATACAGTTTACCAAGATTTGTTCCCCAAAATCAATAAGCGTAAACAAGCTTAAAGGCGGACGTTACTGTAAAACTCGGAAAATAGCGGTCAATTTCTCTACTTCTTTTGAAATATGGTTTTACCATGAGATTTTGATCACAACCTGGGAGACCATGATTTGGTAAAAAAAATGTGAGTTTTTGTCTCACGCTGTTTGGTATCATATGTATGTTATTTTTGCAGCAAAACGCTATCATGCTGGTTTTAAAGGAGTCTGATACCCTGACTCACTTATAAGAGGCTAGTGGACATTAACATGCAGGTAATGAAGTTGGTCAGGGTACTAGACTATTTTCGTAACAGACCTGTGGTGAAATAGTGGGGTACATTGTGGTTTGATAGAGATCTTCCTGGCGGATCACCAGTGGGTATCAGAGAACCAGTGATGTCACGCCAGTTATAGGTTCAGCCAGCCAGTGTAAGATGTATAATATATCACAGAGAGATTTACATCCTAACAGACGCATTTGTGATGAGGATATTAAACAATGTATATCCCATGTATACCTAATACTGTGATATTACCGTGAATGCTATATAATAACAATATCCCAGACATGTGCAAAGCTCCAACTTCCGTTAACGCCGGCATTAAATTTCATACTTGCAACTGTTTATTACTCAGCACACATAAGTAACTGTTTATCATTGATGTCATAATATACATGATTGACAAAGTATTAGTCTTGCGGTAATAGGTATAACCATTATATATGGTAACACTTCAGTCTTGATTATCTGCTGCACTTAATTTCTAAAAGACAAACACCTTGACACCTTTTGTCATATCATTTATTTGTTTATTGTTTAACACGTTGGATGTATGCGTTATATCTATGGTAGCATGTTATTATTATAAGGCTGAGACTGAGACATCCGAATCATTACAATATCCGAAAATATGTCTACTTGCATGAAAACACTACATTTTAAATCATATTCTAAAATTACATACTTTGTTCAAACAATTAACAAGCATACTTCCTTATATCGTAGTTAAGTCATTTATATATTATTGTTCAGTAAAATCTATAAAATGTGCATGAATACACACTTACAATATTCGTGTTAACCGACTTGCCATTGCAGTCTAACAAACGCTTGACCTTTACCAATTGAGAAAGAAAGCGCCTGTGATGATTACGGTAAAATACGACAATTGTTATTGGCTTTTCCCGGGCGATAGGAAAAAAGTAGTGCAGGAACAAAATTTCCACTATTTTTATTTATAGTTTATTAAAAGTTTTGCAAAATACCTTCAGGTAATAAAATACAGTAACAGTCTTTCTTGTCAATGTACTTAGTAAGCTTTTTTAAGCGACATTTAAAGATATGCTCTAATTACTGACCCGAAACAAGGGTACAATAAAGATGAGTACCTCCGTAGAAACATGTTCCTTTATGATACTGAGTTTATGAAAGCTCGCGTATTCATTAAAATATTGCGAAATATCGTGTTCAGTTATCCAAATTTTCATTAATCTGAGGAATACAAATCAAAATTCTTTCTTTACAAAATGAAATTCCCCGCAAATTGTATTTAAAACCGTTGTTTTTTTTACGATTACAAAATGTGTATATTGTAATTAAAGCAAAACAACAATTAAATTATTTGAAACTTATGCATGTTTAAAACAGTATCAAACATCTAAGGAATCAATTACCTGTGAAATCTGAATGATAAATTAGCCAATCTGTTAATTCTTCGCGTGCGATTGTATCAACAGATGCAAAGTTTCCTCTTCTTCTATATAAGTCCTTGTACTGGCAAATTTACATTAAAAAGAGACTCAAGACAAATCGGATCAGGTTTCTACGGAAACAGTTGCATTTGTTAAACATGTAACAATCAATGTCAGTTTGACGTGTTGCAGGAATACAGTATCATATTATGGTGACGCTAAGTTGTTATTGTTGTTGTTGTTGTTGTTGTTGTTGTTGTTATAATTACAATCGCATCATGTTCTTGTGACTACACTTGCATATGATAAATACAGAAGATACACAACTGCTGTTTAATTATATCTCGTAAATCGTTTAAGGCGACAATCCACTGTTAATTATTCGTTATGTTTTATAATAAATTTCTCACTTTCAGATACCTGTAAAGATAAAACTCTAAATATTGTGGGACGAGAGTATTCCTTTACCACCAAGATACACAGCCATGTCAAATATGGAAAATAAAAAACTATTTACACGTCATTTATAAGACCTTTATTGGAATATGCCGATGTTATTTGGGATAAATGTATAAATTATGTTAAAATGAACTTAGGCGAAATACAGAACGAAGATGCACGTATAACAACTGGGACTACAAAATGAATATCCATCAATAACTTGAATTCTGAAGTAGGATGGGAAAGTCTTGAGACTCGTCGGACTAAACACAAACTTACACTTTTTTATAGGACGATCCACGGAATGTTCCCACCATATCTATGTTCATTGGTTCCTCCTCTTACAAATGCAACTTCCGCGTATAAATTCCTACTTCAAGAACAACTCTGTACTCAAATTCTTTTATTCCTTCTGTTGTCCGTGAATGGAACACTCTGCCACTGGAAACAAGACAAGCTCTTCTATGAGGGATTTCAAACACCAACTTGATAACAACGAACCAAAAGTACCAAAGTTTTTTTTACATTGGTACAAGGAAATGTCAGTTATTGAATGCCCACCTTCGAATGAGCTGTAGTGCACTTCAGCAACATCTTTTTTAAACACATTGAAGATTCCCCTCTGTGTATATGTGGACAAATAGAAAGCACAGTTCAATTCTTTCTTAATTGTCACCTTTACCAGCATCAACGCATACCACTTCTGGCATCTGTCAGTGAGTTATGTACGGTTTCTTTAACTATAATTCTTTTTGGTGAACCTCAACTCTCTTATGACAATAACGTAAAAAATATTTGAAGCAGTTCACAAATATATTTTATCTACTAATCGCTTCTCCTAAAACACGTAAGTCTGAAAAACTAAAAAGACTATTTTAATTTACGAGGTGAGGTTTCGCCCATGCTGCTCAGAGCATTTCCATAAATGTTTATTACTATTAGTATGTGAGTTCGTGTAATATATAAATAACTATAATCACTTTTCTCTTTTTAATTACTCGCTTCATTTTTTAAGTTACTATAATATTAGAACCAATATTCCTAACAATATGTTATGATATTTTATTAAGTATATTTTGACTTAGGTTATATTCGTAATAATAAGATCAAAATAAAATTGTTAATATTCTGTTTACAGTTTATTAATGGAGAAGAACTCTATAAGATTTATCTTCCTCTCTAATCCACATTTATACTTATACTGATTTGTATGCATGTAAATTTGAACGAATAAATATGTTTACACCAAATAAAAAGAAAACAAGGTTGCAAAGCTTGATCAGGCCGAGAAAAACAAGACTATCTTCGGCATAAAGCCCACCCGTAAAGAATTTTTTTCACAATTTAAGGTAATTAATTTCCCTCACGTACAGTCACTGTTGACACTGTTGTGGGCGGCCAGGCCAAATAACAGTTCATACATTAACATCTGACTGCTTTTGCCTCTTAAACGTTGCTTTTTAAGGTTAAATCAAGTTGTAACGTTTGCTTAGATGTATTTGTACTAGGAAACACCGAAAAATATAAATTTAAGGAATACGGCTTGGAGCTACTTTACGAAGAACTACATTTACATGTAGTATAGTATTCTCTGTATATTCAGTCAGTGTAAACGTACCGACTACCATAACCAATGCAGATAACGGGTCATTGAGCGTGAATAATTCCGTCGTAAAACAGTTGACATGGAGAAAGCTGTCGGATGGACAATGTAATAAGTGAACTAACTGTGTGACTTGATTAAACAAATTTGATAAGCATAATAAATTATTTGTATCATATTAGAAATATTGTTTTTTAACAATAATTGTAGTATAATACTGATTGTTCGCCATTTTTATACGTGTATGCGTGCGTGCGTGTTTGTTTCTTTCACCGAAATTGATCTTTTCATACATAACTATAGCTACTAGTGATTTTAAACGAAACAAAATAAAGAAAAAAAAGTTGTCAACAAAACTATACGCTGCTTCAGTGCAATGTTACATAATAAATAATCGCGATTCTCACAAAATATGTGTATGGTAGAGGAAACATCCGTCTGCCAATAAGCAACTGTATGTTTGAGTCGTCTGCCTGAAAAACCACGACAGTGAACGAAAATAATAGTGAAATATGAGCCACTGAGCAAATGAGCTCAAACCATACACATTTACTGTAAATATTTCTTAATATTTTTTTTTTGTAACGAGTTGAAAAATTATATACAAAATAGATAATCTCGGTGTGTGTGTATTTATTTTTTATGCTACAGTTGCTTCCCTTAGCATTTATTACCTTAAATAATTTGGTTTATGTAGTCGAACATAGTCTGAAACTCCAAACTGTATATTTGTTTACAATATCATAGAATTTATGTTTAATAATATCGAATATAATTATGTTACATGAAATTTATTAGATACGAATTTGTCGCCATATTTGTAATCATATATTATATATGACTATTCCTCATGGATCGCCGGTCTTCTGGATAGTATGGAAATAAACTTGTCAAACTTGTCAAACTTGTATAACTGGATTAGCAATATTAAACTGGTTGACAAAAATGGCGAAATGCCCAGCAGAGCCTCACTTAAAATATGTATGCCGACTCGTTTAATAACGTTATTCATATCGGGTATTCATGAAGGTCCTCTTCTTATTACGAGCACTTTTATGAGTAATGGGTTGAGGTAAGTTTATTCTAACTTAACAAGAACTTAGACTTAACCGTAAAAGATGTTGAACCTCAAGCAATTTTCACTCCCTGTTACCGTGTAATTGTGAGCCATGGCGCATGTATCCCTCCCGCAAATGTCAAAACGGTGGTGGTAGTGGTGGTGGTGGTGGTGGTTGTGGTGGTGGTGGTGGTGGTGGTGGTTGTGGTTGTGGTGGGGAGGGGATCCGCCACCGGGATTCAAATCAGGTACTTCTTGCTCATAAAGCCAATAAAACACACATACCTTTTAAAATATTAAGTGAATTAACCATCTGTAACATACAAACTTATCCTGTTGAAAAATCCCGTTCATGAATGCCATTGTTATCTGAAATTCACTCATTCACACGTTTGATTAACTGCCGGACCCGATTAGCTCAGTCAGTTACGCGTCTGACTATCAATCCAGGGGTTCGAATCCCCGCCCGGCAACAGTCTCTGTGATGATTGATATACGACATTGTGTCTCATTATCATTCGTCTCTCACCACTGATTCAAGTTGGAAAGTTATCAGTAACTTGCGGAGATAGGGTGTGATCGAGTACTGGTTAACCGTTCAGGATCCCAGGAAACAGTGGTTAGGTTAACTGATCGTCTGTTAGCCCTCGATGGCATAAAATGACGCTAAATATTCAATGGATTAACTGCTGTTATGAAGATTTAGTATGTAACTGCAGTATCACAACAACAACTGTTGTATAGCTATAACCTTATTTTAAACGTTTTTAATAAAACAAATATGGGCGGGATACCTTAACACCGGCTCCTATGCATTTTCTTCCATGTGTACAGAAAAAAACATTTGTTGATGGGCACGTCCCGATTTCATCGGAGGTAATTAATCCCCATTATTACTAAGTAAATAAAAATGGAAATAGAGTGTATAACCTCTGTAAAAATATACATGTCTCTCATTACTGTTAATCAGCTAAAGTAGTTGTTTGGCGGGAAAACAGCAAGAATATTTCGTAACGAATGGGGGTTTATTTCCCTCAACATCTGTGTTATATTAAACTCTGTTATGCAATAAACGTCGGCACATAGAAATCAAACACAAATAAAGAATCAGACGGGTATACTGAATATCTATTTAAATTATAGATACTGCAAAAGGGTTGGTAACCATCATATATGTACGCGTGGTCTTGATCATCTCCGGCGCTTGCTTTATAAAAAAGATAAACGTTCTGGTACTTTATGCAGCAGATCGTATCACAACACAAACTAATATTGATGTTTTGTTTACAGGTAATGTTACACTATTCGTATAGAAACAGATTTGTGTTAGGAAGTAAGATTTGATAAACTGAGACAAGAAAGCTTAGAAGATGATTTAGTCCAGATAACTTAGATGGCACTCACTCACTCACTCACTCACTCACTCACTCACTCACTCACTCACTCACTCACTCACTCACTCAATCAATCACTCACTCAATCAATCAATCAATCACTCGTTACACCAGTAGAGCTGTTATAGCCCCGTCGTTTTAAACCATCGTAGTTTCGTACTAGCTTACTCGTAACACCCGTAGAGCTGTTATAGCCCCGTTGTTTTAAACCATCGTAGTTTCGTACTAGCTCGTAACACCGGTAGAGCTGTTATAGCCCCGTCGTTTTAAACCATCGTAGTTTCGTACTAGCTTACTCGTAACACCGGTAGAGCTGTTATAGCCCCGTCGTTTTAAACCATCGTAGTTTCGTAGTTGCTTACTCGTTACGCCGGAAGAGCTGTTATAGCCCCGTCGTTTGAAACCATCGTAGTTTCGTACTAGCTTACTCGTAACGCCGGTAGAGCTGTTATAGCCCCGTTGCTTTAAACCATCGTAGTTTCGTACTAGCTTACTCGTAACACCGGTAGAGCTGTTATAGCCCCGTTGTTTTAAACCATCGTAGTTTCGTACTAGCTCGTAACACCGGTAGAGCTGTTATAGCCCCGTCGTTTGAAACCATCGTAGTTTCGTACTTTCTTACTCGTAACGCCGGTAGAGCTGTTATAGCCCCGTTGTTTTAAACCATCGTAGTTTCGTACTAGCTTACTCATAACACCGGTAGAGCTGTTATAGCCCCGTCGTTTTAAACCATCGTAGTTTCGTGTTAGCTCGTAACACCGGTAGAGCTGTTATAGCCCCGTCGTTTTAAACCATCGTAGTTTCGTATTAGCTCGTAACACCGGTAGAGCTGTTATAGTCCCGTCGTTTTAAACCATCGTAGTTTCGTACTTGCTTACTCGTTGCACCGGTAGCGCTGTTATTGCTCTGTCGTTTTAAACCATCATAGTTTCGTACTAGCTTACTCGTAACACCGGTAGAGCTGTTATAGTCCCGTCGTTTTAAACCATCGTAGTTTCGTACTAGCTTACTCGTAACGCCGGTATAGCTGTTACAGCCCCGTCGTTTTAAACCATCGTAGTTTCGTACTTGCCTACTCGTAACGCCGGTAGAGCTGTTACAGCCCCGTCGTTTTAAACCATCGTAGTTTCGTACTTGCTTACTCGTTAAACCGGTAGAGCTGTTACAGCCCCGTCGTTTTAAACCATTGTAGTTTCGTACTTGCTTACTCGTTAAACCGGTATAGCTGTTATAGCCTGTCGTTTTAAACCATCGTAGTTTCGTACTTGCCTACTCGTGACGCCGGTAGAGCTGTTATTGCTCCGTCGTTTTAAACTATCGTAGTTTCGTACTTGCTTACTCGTTAAACCGGTAGAGCTGTTCCAGCCCCGTCGTTTTAAACCATCATAGTTTCGTACTAGCTTACTCGTAACACCGGTAGAGCTGTTATAGCCCCGTCGTTTTAAACCATCATAGTTTCGTACTAGCTTACTCGTAACGCCGGTAGAGCTGTTATTGCTCCGTCGTTTCAAACCATCATAGTTTCGTACTTGCTTACTCGTAACGCCGGTAGAGCTGTTATTGCTCCGTCGTTTTAAACCATCATAGTTTCGTACTTGCTTACTCGTAACACTGGTAAAGCTGTTATTGCTCCGTCGTTTTAAACCATCATAGTTTCGTACTTGCTTACTCGTAACACCGGTAGAGCTGTTATAGCCCCGTCGTTTTAAACCATCAAAGTTTCGTTAGAGCTTTCAGTCGAATTTTTTTGCGCATCATTTAGCTACCTTGCATCACAGTTCACGCCCACTCATTTCAATATTTAAATATAATTGACATGCTATGCCTGTGACATTATATACAGCAGTAAAACCATCAACGGTGTGTAAAATATAATTTATAGAACCGTGCGTTGTGCTTATATATATTCGGTTGTAAAACAAAGGCAAATATTCAATACTTTAATTTGTAAGCCAATTTAAACATATCCGAGTTTTATCTGACAAAAATAATTCATTGATATTCTTATTCAAATATATTGAAACAAACGTAACATTGGGCCATTGTTTGATCTGAAATCATTTAAAAAGACACCGATTAAAGATAATCAATACGCAGGATTATGATAATCCGGTGGCGGTATCTGCATAAAGCTCGATGATCAGAGGTCCTGTCAAAATATAAATATCAGGGTGGCATTCGGAATGCCACGGCTCCAACTATTGTTTGGAGACATTTGAAACGCGAATATGAAATTTGACGAACCATCGTTTAGTTGTTGGATTGGATTGATAACGAGTAAGTATATGTTCATTATTTGCTACCTCTGCGCTTAACGGGCTTAAAACGGATGTAGAATTAAATTTATGTACAGTATTTTGTTCATAGTTGCCATGTTTTTGAACGCTTCTCAGTTTCTTGTGTATCCATATGTGTGGTTGTTCTTGTTGCTGTGGTTGTAACTGTTGTTTTAAGCGAGGTGTTAGTGTAGGAAGTAAATTATTTTGAAGAGGTCATGCCAGAGATTTTATCCCCAGTTCGACCCGATGTCTCTCAGACTCAGTACTGGTCCTACCAAGGAAGTGGACTAGAGAGCGGTTCATATAAGATTTGTTCGCAATCGAGCGGTAATAATTTAGTATAAACTTAATACTAATTTAAGTTATGTATAAGATATGTTTTATGCAAAACTCAAATAAAACTTTTTCTAATGGGATTTAACTCAATTTTGAGGTGTAACCCCACCATTGATTTTTGTTCTTTATTCTTTAGTAAATAATAAAAGTTTGAAGGCTTGTCATTCATAGAGAGACCCGATGGAAAGCAGTGAAACTTACATTTTATTGTTTATCAACCTCTGCACTATCAAAAAATGATGAGAAAAGTAGGGATCATGTGTCATATAAGAGATTTTTGTTCTGCTTAGTGTGTACACTGTTGACAAAGTGAAAGTAGACTTCTTAAATCATGTATTCATACCCAAATTTCCAAGCATCAATTATTTTTCCAACTTCACAATTCAAACATGACAATGCTGTCAAAATTTTCAAAATACATCAATAATGCCTTTCAAATAAAACAAATGAGCATTAAAATAAAGAAAATGCATTTTTTAAGAAGAATAAACGAGGATGATTTACAACCGCCATTATGTGACTACCCTACGGAAGCACTCTCTTTTTCCAATGGTGGTACTATGCCTTGAAGACATTACATGACATGTTATATATTTATATATGCATGTATATGGTACCCAGTTTTATTGACAGAGGAAGACCCTGAAGTAATGTCAGTAGAACCGTCGTTATTTTATGTTAAATTTTCCCACATGGCGTTTTGGGTCATGCTCGAATCCACAACCTCAGCAACGAGAGGTATGTGTATGTGGCAACGTTAAATGTCAAACCGACGCTAAATCTCGCAACAAACGGTAAGTGGTTTGGTGACTAAGACCGCTCGACCACGGCATGGTCTCTTTAATAGTATTTTTTACCTACTTCGTTACTACATTATAAGTTCTTGAAAATAATATATACGAAACAATAATACATGCTGTTTGTAGCATCACACAGTTAAACAAAACTATTTTTGACGGAATGGAAATGTTCTAGACGGCTGTCGTTACTTCAGATTTGATACTCCGTCAGTGTCAAAACTATAAACTTGCCGGTAACCAACCCAACGTAACCAATAGCCTTATAAAATGTCACGGATGTTATATCGTATCATTCTCTCGACAGGAAGCATGTCATCATCCACCGTCAGTATCCAAAGCAAACATGTAATATTCTTCCGCCGTCAGTATCCAGAGTAAAAATGTCATATTCTTTCGCTGTCAGTATCAAAAGTAAATATGCCATATTCTTCCGCCGTCAGTATCCAAAGCACACATGCATATTCTTATGCCGTCAGTATCCAAAGCAAACATGATATATTCTTCCGCCGTCAGTATCCAAAGCAAACATGATATATTCTTCTGCCGTGAGTATCCAAAGCTAATATGCCACATTCTTCTGTCGTAAGTATCCAAAGCAAACATTATTTATTCTTCCGCCGTCAGTATCCAAAGCAAACATGCTTATTATTTTGCTTTCAGTATCCAAAGCAAACATGTCATCATCCGCCGTCAGTATCCAAAGCAAACATGACATATCCTTTCGTCGTCAGTATCCAAAGCAAACATGGAATATTCTTCCGTCGTCAGTATCCAAAGCAAATATGCCATCATCCGCCGTCAGTATCCAAAGCAAACATACCATAATCTTCCGTCGCAATATCCAAAGCAAACATATCATATCCTTCCGCTGTCAGTATCCAAAACAAACATTCCATATTCTTCCGCCGTCAGTATCCAAAGCAAACGCGCCCTATTCTTCCGCCGTCAGTATCCAAAGCAAACATGCCACAATCTTCCGCCGTCAGTTTCCAAAGCAATCATTCCATATTCTTCCGCCGTCAGTATCCAAAGCAAACGCGCCCTATTCTTCCGCCGTCAGTATCCAAAGCAAACATGCCACAATCTTCCGCCGTCAGTTTCCAAAGCAATCATGCCACATTCTTCCGCCGTCAGAAACCAAAGCAAA
>CM055898.1:13206462-13347338 GCA_029582155.1 Panopea generosa
TTTGACCATAGTCTCGTCTTAGCAACTGTTTACTTTGACCATAGTCTCGTCCTAGCAACTGTTTACTTTGACCATAGTCTCGTCCTAATAACTGTTTACTTTGACTATAGTCTCGTCCTAACAACTGTTTACTTTGACCATAGTCTCGTCCTAGCAACTGTTTTCTTTGACCATAGTCTCGTCCTAATAACTGTTTACTTTGACCATAGTCTCGTCCTAATAACTGTTTCCTTTGACTATAGTCTCGTCCTAATAACTGTTTACTTTGACTATAGTCTCGTCCTAATAACTGTTTACTTTGACTATAGTCTCGTCCTAATAACTGTTTACTTTGACTATAGTCTCGTCCTAACAACTGTTTACTTTGATCATAGTCTCGTCCTAGCAACTGTTTACTTTGTTTACTTTGACTATAGTCTCGTACTAACAACTGTTTACTTTGACCATAGTCTTGTCCTAACAACTGTGTACTTTGAACATAGTCTCGTCCTAATAACTGTTTATTTTGACTATAGTCTCGTCCTAATAACTGTTTACTTTGACTATAGTCTCGTCCTAACAACTGTTTACTTTGACCATAGTCTCGTCCTAGCAACTGTTTACTTTGTTTCCTTTGACCATAGTCTCGTCCTAACAACTGTGTACTTTGACTATAGTCTCGTCCTAATAACTGTTTACTTTGACTATAGTCTCGTTCTAACAACTGTTTACTTTGACCATAGTCTCGTCCTAACAACTGTTTACTTTGACCATAGTCTCGTCCTAACAGCTGTTTACTTTGACCATAGTCTCGTCCTAACAACTGTTTACTTTGACCAAAGTCTCGTCCTAATAACTGTTTCCTTTGACCATAGTCTTGTCCTAGCAACTGTTTACTTTGTTTACTTTGACCATAGTCTCGTCCTAATAACTGTTTACTTTGACAATAGTCTCGTCCTTACAGCTGTTTACTTTGACCATAGTCTCGTCCTAACAACTGTTTACTTTGACCATAGTCTCGTCCTAACAACTGTTTACTTTGTTTACTTTGACCATAGTCTCGTCCTAACAACTGTTTACTTTGACTATAGTCTCGTCCTTATAACTGTTTACTTTGAACTGTTAAATTTGACCATAGTCTCGTCCTAACAACTGTTTACTTTGTTTACTTTGACCATAGTCTCGTCCTAATAACTGTTTACTTTGACTATAGTCTCGTCCTAACAACTGTTTACTTTGACCATAGTCTCGTCCTAACAACTGTTTACTTTGACTATAGTCTCGTCCTAATAACTGTTTACTTTGATCATAGTCTCGTCTTAGCAACTGTTTACTTTGTTTACTTTGACCATAGTCTCGTCCTAATAACTGTTTACTTTGACAATAGTCTCGTCCTAACAGCTGTTTACTTTGACCATAGTATCGTCCTAACAACTGTTTACTTTGACCATAGTCTCGTCCTAACAACTGTTTACTTTGTTTACTTTGACCATAGTCTCGTCCTAGTAACCGTTTACTTTGACTATAGTCTCGTCCTTATAACTGTTTACTTTGCCTATAGTTTCGTCGTAACAACTGTTAAATTTGACCATAGTCTCGTCCTAACAACTGTTTACTTTGTTTACTTTGACCATAGTCTCGTCCAAATAACTGTTTACTTTGACTATAGTCTCGTCCTAATAACTGTTGACTTTGCCTGTAGTCTCGTCCAAACAACTGTTTACTTTGACTATAGTCTCGTCCAAACAACTGTTTACTTTGACTATAGTCTCGTCCAAACAACTGTTTACTTTGACTATAGTCTCGTCCTAACAACTGTTTCAAATAACATTCGTCGCCTTCCTGTATAGAACCATGATCAACCAAATGCAGATATAGTATCTTGGTCAAGGACACAACGTACGGTATTATAGACTCCAAAAGGAGGATCCGCCGTGGACGGGTCTGAGGCGCCGTCTCAACATCACCGTTAAGGTTTGAGTCTCGCTCGCTCCAAAACTTTATGTGAGAAAGTTTGATAGTTACTTGCGGAAGGACGGTGGTTCACCTCATAATAATCCTGAGGTCTCCGCTACCAATACAAATGGATATGCCATATAACCTAAATTGTAAACAAAAGTTTACAAAAGTTACAAATTCTTCATTACAGACCAAAAACATTTTCCCTATTTCTTTTTCTTTTCGAGCATGGAAAAATAAAAAAATGCTATCCATTGATAAAAAAATGTGTTTTATATATACATTTGTTTAAAGAATATGAAAGAGTAAGTTCTATATTAGGGAGGGGCCAATACAATGCGTCGTGTGCTGGAATTAGTAATACAAAACAAAAAGAAACATTAAAATCTGACCGAGAACATCGCTGTTTGTATACAGATTATCACATGTATTGTGATTTGCACAAACAGTAATACCGTGTTTTAATCGAAGTTTTCCTAATCCCAGACTAATAACCCTGGGAATGTGGAACTGACGGGTTAATGAACTCCATAAACCTATTTGTTTTAATGCAGTAGGTAAAGGCACTTACAGTCTAATCCACTTACTTCAAACAGGCGTCACGTGCAGTCGTTATCGCGGTACACATTCTTTTTGTGAATGTGAAGAATTAAGGAGCTTGCGGGGTACACATTCGCAGATAATACATAAAGGGATATATGTAGATGAGGACAGTTTTATAATTTGTTCGTTTAGTAGAGTATATCAATAACGAAACTCATTCATGAAACAAAAAATATGGATTTAAAACTGAGAAATATGGGTAATATATTTTAATTTGTTGAATATCTACGATTTTTCCAGTTTACTGTTTTTTATCATTATGTTTTAAATATGCAGTCATTGATAAAGAATCATAATTTGCATTACATCAACTTCTATGAGAGTGTAATATTCAGTAGTTTGCATTTTCTCTTTCTATCAAGCTTTATCTCTCTCGTACCCATCCTTGTCATTTGAACCCACTTGTCTGTGTTTTTATTTAAAAAGTTCCAACCGATAGGCCAACACCTTTGATTTATAAACGCTGTTTTCAAAATCCGTCCGACATTTTATGGCAGTCTGTCTCTATCAGCGTTATATTTGTATGTATGTCAGTTGGTCCATCTGTATGTCAGCTGGTCCATCAATATGTCAGATAGTCCACCTGTAAGTCAGTTGGTCCACATGTTTGTCAGCTGGTCCAACTGGTTTTTTGTCAGCTGATCCATCTGTATGTCAGCAGGTCCATCAGTATGTCAGATGGTCCACATGTATGACAGCTGATTCATCAGTTTCTCTGTCAGCTGGTTCATCTGTATGTCAGTTGGTTCACCTGTACGTCAGCTGGTCCATCTGTTTGTCAGCTGGTCCATCTGTATGTAAGCTGGTTTATCTGTATACCACTGGTCCATTTGTATGTCAGTTGCTCCATCGGTATGCCAGTTGATCCATCTGTCTGTCAGCCAGTCCACATGTATGCAAGCTGGTCACATTATGTTAGCTGGTTCACCTTTATGTCAATCGGTCAGTCTGTATGTTAGCTGGTCCATCTGTTTGTCAGTTGATCCATCTGTACGTCAGCTGGTCTATCTTTATGCCAGTTGGTACATCTGTATGCCAGCTGGTCTATCTTTATGTCTGTTAATCAGCTGGTCTATCTGTTTGTCAGCTGGTTTATCTGTACGTCAGCTGGTTTATCTTTATTCAAGCGATTCTATCTGTATGTCAGCTGGTCCACGTGTTAATTTCAGCTGGACCATCTGTATGTCACCTTGTCCATCGGAATTTCAGCTTGTTCATCGGAATTTCAGCTGTTCAATATGTTTGTCAGCTGGCTTATTTGTATGTCAGTCGATTCATCTGTATTTCAGCTGTTCAATCTGTATGTCAGCTGGTCCATAGGTATGTCAGCTAGGTCACATGTATGTCAGGTGGTTCACCTGTATGCCAGCTGGTCTATCTTTATGTCTGTTTATCAGCTGGTCTATCTGTATGTCAGCTGGTCATTCTTTATGCCAGCTGCTCCATCTGCTTGTCAGCTTGTCCATCGGAATTTCAGCTGTTCAATATGTATGTCAGCTGGCCTATTTGTATGTTAGCCGATTCATCTGTATGTTAGCTGTTCAATATGTATGTCAGTTGGTCTATCTGTATGTCAAATAATCCATCGGTATGTCGGCTGGTCAATATTTATGGTAGCTGATCCAAATGTATATCAGCTGGGCCACAGGTATGTCAGGTGGTTCACCTGTATGTCAGCTGGTCAATCTATATGCCAGCTGGACCATATGTTTGTCAGCTGGTCAAGCGGTTTATCAGTTGGTCCATCTGTATGCCAGTTGGTCCATCTGTATGCCAGCTAATCCATCTGTATATTAGCCGGTCCACATGTATATCAACTGGTCCACATGTATGTCAGATTGTCTACCTATATGTCAGCTGGTCCATCTGTATGTCAATTGGTTCATCTATATGTCAGCTGGTCTATCTTTATGTCAGCTGGTCCATCTGTATGTCAGCTGCCCAGTCTGTATGTCAGTTGTTCCATCTGTATGCCAGCTGGTCTATCTTTATGGCAGCTGGTCTATCTTTATGTCAGCAGACCAAGCTGTATGTCAGCTGGTCCATCTATTTGTCAACTGGTTCATTATTATGTATATGTACAGGTTCATCTGTTTGCAAGCTGTTCAACCTGTATGTCAGATGATTCATCTGCATGTCAACTGGTCTATTTTTATGTCAGCTGGTCCAACTGTTTGTCATAGCTGGTTCATTCGTATGCCAGTTGGTCAATCTGCACGCCAGCTGCTCTATCTTTATGTCAGCTGATCCATCCGTACATCAGCTGATCAATCTTTATGTCAGCTGATTCATCTGCATTTCAGCTGTTCACTATGTATGTAATCTGGTCTATATGTATGTCACCTGGTCAATCTGTACATCAGCTGATCAATCTTTATGTCAGCTCAGTGATTCATCTGCATTTCAGCTGTTCACTATGTATGTAATCTGGTCTATATGTATGTCACCTGGTCCATCTGTACATCAGCTGATCAATCTTTATGTCAGCTGATTCATCTGCATTTCAGCTGTTCACTATGTATGTAATCTGGTCTATATGTATGTCACCTGGTCCATCTGTATTTCAGCTGGTCCATCTGTATTTCAGCTGCTCAATATGTATGTCAGTTGATTCATTTGTATGTCAGCTGGTCCACATGTATGTCAGCTGATCTGTCTGTATGTCGACAGGTCCATCTGTGTGTAAGCTTGTATATCGGTATGTCATCTGGTCCATATGTATGTCAGCTGGTCTGTCTGTATGTCTGCTGGTCAATCGGTATGCCATCTGTTCCATATGTATGTCAGCTGGTCTATCGGTATGCTAGCTGGTCTATTTGTATGCCAGCTGATTCATCTATATGTCAGCTGGTCCATCGGTATGTCAACTGGTCTATCTGTATGTCAGCTGCTCCATATGTATGTCAGCTGGTTTATCTGTAAGTCGGCTGGTCAATCTGTATGTCAAACTGGTCAATCAGTATGTCAACTGGTCTATCTCTATGTTAGCTGGTCCCTCTGTATGTCAGCTGGTACCTCTGTATGTCAGCTGGTCCTTCTGTATGACAGCTGGTCTATCTATATGTCACTGAGTTTGTTTATTTTTATGTCAGCTGGTCTATATTAACGTCAGCTGGCCTATCTGTATGTCAACTGGCCCATCCGCATGTCAGCTGGTCTGTTATTTTGTCAACTGGTCCATCAATTTGTATGTTAACTGTTCCACCTGCATACCAACTGGTTCATCCGCATGTCAACTGGTCCATCCGCAGGTTAGCTAGTAAGTTAATACAGCTTATGTCAGCTGGTCCATCTTCATATTTACGTAGCCATCTGCATGTCAATTGATTCATCCTAATGCCAACTGGTTCAACCGCATGTTAACATGTCCATCCGCATGTCAACTGTAATATATACGTCAGTTAATACAGCTGTATGTTAGCTGATCCATCTCTATGTTGACGTATCCATCCGCATGTCAACTGCCATCTTTACGTCAGTTAGTACAGCTGTATGTTAGCTGGCCCATCTCTATGTTGACGTATCCATCCGCGGGTCAGCTGTCATCTGTACGTCAATTAGCACAGCTGTATGTTAGCTGGCCCATCTCTAGGTTGACGTATCCATCCGCATGTCAACTGTCACCTGTACGTCAGTTAGTACAGCTGTATGTTAGCTGGCCCATCTCTATGTTGACGTATCCATCCGCGTGTCAACTGGTCCATCTGCACGTCAGTAAGTACAGCTGTATGTTAGCTGACCCATTTCTATGTTGACGTATCCATCCGCATGTCAACTGTCATCTGTACGTCAGTTAGTACAGCTGTATGTTAGCTGGTCCATCTTTATGTTGACGTATTCATCCGCGTGTCAACTGTCATTTGTACGTCAGTTAGTACAAATGTATGTTAACTGGTCCATCTTTATGTTGACGTATCCATCCGCGTGTCAACTGTCCTCTGTACGTCAGTAAGTACAGCTGTATGTTAGCTGGTCCATTTTTATGTTGACGTATCCATCCGCATGTCAACTGTCCTCTGTACGTCAGTTAGTACAACTGTATGTTAGCTGGTCTATCTCTATGTTGACGTATCCATCCGCGTGTCAACTGGTCCATCTGTACGTCAGTTAGTACAACTGTATGTTAGCTGGCCCATCTGTATGTTGACGTTTCCATCCGCATGTCAACTGTCATCTTTACATCAGTAAGTACAGCTGTATGTTAGCTGGTCCATTTCTATGTTGACGTATCCATGCGCATGTCAACTGTCCTCTGTACGTCAGTTAGTACAACTGTATGTTAGCTGGTCCATCTCTATGATGACGTATCCATCCACATGTCAGCTGGTCCATCTGTACGTCAGTAAATACAGCTGTATGTTAGCTGATCATTTAGCTGATCATTTAGCTGATCATTTCTATGTTCATCCGCATGTCAACTGGTCTATCCGCATATCAACTGGTCCATCTGTACGTCAGTTAATACAAATGTATGTTAGCTGGTCCATCTCATGTTGACGTATCCATGGTCCATCCGCATATTAACTGGTCCATCTGTACGTCAGTTAATATAGCTGTATGTTAGCTGGTTCATCTTATGTTGACGTATCCATGATCTATCCGCATATCAACTGGTCCATCTGTACGTCAGTTAATACAGCTGTATGATAGCTTGTCCATCTCATGTTGACGCATCAATCCGCATATCTACTAGTCCATCTGCATATTTGCTGGTCCATACGCACGTCAGCTGTTCAATCCGTATGCATATGCGGCAGTGATTTAATATTCTGCTCGTCGAATAATCATATGCCATCAATGATTACGAAATGGTTTGTGCGCACTATCTTTTGATTATTTTTATATCAAATAATTTATACCCGTAAAGCTATTTGGTACATTTGTAAAATTTATTGACATTTAATTGAGCACTTGTCGCTCTCATCGACCAACAGCTGTCATCAAATGCTGCTTTCCTTTCTGATGATTTATGATGTAATACTAAGCTGCAGTGTAAGTGTTGGTGATTTACTGACTGTTGCTCTTCCTGTGTCGCCATTAAAAGGTGCACGTGTTGTGATTTACAACGAACCACTTCTTCATTCATACTTCACACTGTGTCAATGTCGCTGGCATGACTAAGTAGGGGGTGTCTTTAAGGGACACTTGCTCATTGTTATTACCTTAGCAGGGGACGTCTTAAAAGGGACACTCGATAATTGATATAACCTTAGTAGGGGATGTCTTTAAAGTGACATTTGATAATTGATATTATCTAAGTAAGGGGTGTCTTTAAAGGGACACCTTATAATTGATTTTACCTTAGTAGGGGATGTCTTTAAATGGACACTTGATACTTGATACTACCTTAGTAGGAGGTGTCTTTAAAGCGACACTTGATAATTGATGTTATCTTAGTAGGGGTATCTTTAAAGGGACACTTGATAATTGATAATACCGTATTAGGGGTGTCTTTAAAGGGACACTTGATAATTACTATTACCTTAGTAGGAGGTGTTTTTAAAGGGACACTTGATAATTGATAATTACCTGAGTAGGGGATGTCTTTAAATGAACACTTGATAATTGATATTAACGTAGTAGGGGGTGTCTTTAAAGGGACACTTGATAATTGATATTACCTTAGTAGTGGTGTCTTTAAAGGGACACTTGATAATTGATATTACCTTAGTAAAAGTGTCTTTAAATGGACACTTGATAATTGATATTACCTTAGTAGGGGATGTCTTTAAAGGGACACTTGATAATTGATATTACCTAAGTAGGGGTGTCTTTAAAGGGACACTTGATAATTGACGTTACCTTAGTAGGGGAGGTCTTTAAAATACACTTGATAATTGATATTACCTTAGTAGCGGTGTCTTTCAATGGACACTTGATAATTGATATTACTTTAATAGGGTATGTCTTTAAAGGGACACTTGATAATTGATATTACCTTAGTAGGGGATGTCTTTAAAGGAACACTTGATAATTGATATTTACGTAGTAGGGGGTGTCTTTAAAGGGACACTTGATAATTGATATTACCTTAGTAGGGGTGTCTTTAAAGAGACACTTGATAATTGATTTAACCTTAGCAGGGGTGTCTTTAAAGGGACACTTGATAATTGATATTACTTTAGGAGGTGTGTCTTTAAAGGGGCACTTGATAATTGATATTTCTTTAATAGGGGTGTCTTAAAAGGGACACTTGATAATTGATATTATTAAAGTGGGTGTGTCTTTAAATGGACACTTAATAATTGATATTACCTTAGTAGTAATGTCTTTAAAGGAATACTTGTTAATTGATATTACCTTAGTAAGGGATGTCTTTAAAGGGACACTTGATAATTGATATTACCTTATAAGGGGTGTCTTTAAAGAGACACTTGATAATTGATATTACTTTAGTAGGGTGTGTCTTTAAAGGGACACTTGATAATTGATATTACCTTAGTAGGAGATGTCTTTAAAGGAACACTTGATTATTGATATTAACGTAGTAGGATGTATTTAAAGGGACGCTTGATAATTGATATTACCTAAGTAGGGGTGTTTTTAAAGGGACACTTGATAATTGATATTATTAAGTATGCTATGTCTTTAAAGGGACACTTGATAATTTATATTACCTCAGTAGGCGTGTCTGAAAGGGACACTTGATAATTGATATTACCAAATTAGGTTTGTCTTTAAAGGGACACTTGATAATTGATTTTACCTTAGTAGGGGATGTCTTTAAATGGACCCTTGATAATTGATATTACCTGAGTAGGGAATGTCTTTAAAGGGAAACTTGATACTTGATATTACCTGAGTAGGGAATGTCTTTAAAGGGATACTTAAAAAATGATATTACCGTAGTAAGGGATGTCTTTAATAGGTACTTGATAATTGATAATATCGTTGTAGGGGATGTCTTTAAAGGGACACTTGATAATTGATATCACTCATGTTCACACATCGAGTCAATCTTTACAAATGTCGATACACATCTATATCCAGATCTAAGTTATACTGTCTAAAACTTAACTTTAAAGAAATTATGTAGTTTTTATATATATAAAAAAAAGGAAAAGTGTGTAAATTACGCTAGTTTTAACAAACAGAAAGTATCTGCTGGTATTAAAAATGACATTGATAGTTTTGTTTAAATTTCCACAACGTGCTTAATTAGTTACGTTTCATTTATTTAAAAGAGTTTTGCACCTTTCAAAAATAGAGTTAAGTTTACTCCACTGTTAATAGTCTACATCGGACTGTTGTATTTCAATTTAATATTTACATGTTGGAAATATATTCATCACAAATGCGAGTTTCCCTTTAAAGTAGCTGTTTGGTAATAAACCATTGATATGCATTTTATTACTGCGGTTTTACGTTGGTCTTTTTTTTATTTTTTAAGTTTTAGCTCGTGTTGCATTAGCAAAACACGCATGCTTATTCAATTGCACTTGTACGAATCGCGGACGAAATTTATTTTTTATAATAACTTATTTACAAGGAATAAATACTTCCAAATGTCATTTTTATTATTATTGAAAATAGTTGTTGCTGTTTTTTTGTTTGTTTGTGTTTGTGTTTGTTTTTTGAATGTTTGGATTTTGCATACTTTATCTCCATGAACGCCTATTGGTTGTTATATCTGAGTAGCTTAGCTTATTTATATATAGAGACTGTGAAATCATAAGGAGGTAAAACACGCATTATGATGCCGATTTAACTCACAACTGTATTTTAAATATTCAATATCTTTTAATTGTTTAAACCTGTAATTCCATAGCCGTACTGCAAAGTGAAAAAATAAGTGTCGAAAAACAAATATTAACTTTAGTTCGTTATTCGTTTTTCGTCTCTCGGTATTCAACTTGAAACTAACCCTAAACCTACCCCTTGTCTTAATTACCACCAATATTGAACAGTTAAATTACTTGAATACCAAAACACGAGAAACGAACTTACATCTATCTGTTCATTGAAGAGACAATATTAACTAATAAGCTATTACCAGCTTCCTGCCATTTGAAGCTGTAGGCCACAGCGTAGATAAGTGGCAGCTGAGATGGAATTTCTTTTTCTCCTCTCATCGTAATCCTTTGTACTCTTAATGACAATTTAGATTATAGACATAAGACATTTTATTGACTTAAACTATATACAGTTCTCGTCATCATATACATATACTAGTATATACATATCAAATATTTCATTACATGACAGGTATGCTATTTACCTTCAATTGATCTCTACAATAAAAGATGTAATAATCATTTTATAAAAATTATCAATATTTATTATATGTCAAGATTAGCACCGGTCTCTCATTTTTACGGTGTATGTACATATAGTTGTTAAAACTTGCATAGTATGTTTGCTATTATGCAGGTGTATCAGTAAACATGCAGATATATAAACACCAGTGTGATATAAATGTGTGATAAATTGGTTTAAAATATGTAAAGATATATTTTAAAGGTAGTATATCAGGAAAAAAACGCTGTAAATGTCTTAAAACTATAATATTTATTAAAATGAATAAAAATAATCATTAACAAATAAAATCCGAATGGTTTCGTATGGTAAATCCACTGTTTTTGAAACATGACAAAATCGATATTTGAATTGAATCGAAATCTCCAGTCTAAAATAGACATCACTTAAATACTGTTTGACAATTTTCGCAACGTCATTCGGACTCTTTCTAAGATGAAACATTTTCTAACTATGTCTAAACCTGTATAACGGTCAAAATTGAAATCAAAATGAAATCACAAAGCCTGTTGTAAGTAAAAGCGGGAAATCTGTTTGAGTCTAACCTAGGCGCGTAGCCCAAGTTAGGAAATCCTTTTTCCATATATTATTTTGACATGTTAATATAGATATCCTTTTGACAATGCGGGGTCAGTGAGTACATAAAGGCATGATATACAGGAAAACAATGTTTTTAACCAATATTAAAATTTTGAAAACTCCCGATCAATTCCCTTTAGATATAGTCTTTTATACTTCTTATAGAATGGCATGGTTAGTTGTTAATTATAATGTTTTATACAAATTGAATACTGTGTATTAACCATGAGGATATTTAGATAAAAATATATCTCTAGACACATGTTGCTGTGTTATTTGTTTTTTACTTCTGATACTGTAATTAAAAGCTCGCCGATCAGTGATTTATAATCCGTCTTTCTTCAGTCCAGGTTTTCTGTTTGTTTGTGATTTATCATCTGTGTTAATTGTATCTCCTGGTCTGTCATTCGCGCTATCAGTAGCCGTATGTTAAACGCCTATCTCTATCAAGTTAGTTTCACTTTGTATTAGATTAGTTTATTTATATTTTAAAGTTCATGTTTGTATTCACCGTCTGTGTAATATGTCTGTTGATTTTGAAGGTACCTGGATATTTATAGATAATATGTGCTTATGAGTTTAAATTTTGTCTTCTGTTGTAATACATAAGTTGCCTTAAGCCGTACGTCTGTCTTTGGAAGGTACATGGTTTTAGTCTCATATTGATCTATTAAAGGAACTATTTTTGATATTTAATTCGTTATTTCTCAGGATACCTGTTGTTTTCCATCTTTATCTAAATCTGTGTTTTGCAGGTTCATTTAGACTTCGAAGTGTTGAACGATAATGAGCCTAACTCCCGGACAGAAATCAGGCAAGAAGAGAACCAAGTTGGAGAAGTTGATGAGACAGGACCATAGTGACGTGTATTTTGACAATGAAAAGCTTAACGATGAACTCAACAACAGAATTGAATTTATGCAGCGTGAGATGCACAAACACGACATTCAGAGAGGAATAGAGATTGGTAAACTAAGAAAGGAAATCAACGAACTGAAAGCTATCCGTACATCAAGTGCAGAGAATCAGCTGCAGCAGATTTCGTTACGGCCACAGACTGCAGGTTAGATAACTCTTTAATTGATATCGCGACGGTGTCTATTTGAGACAGTATTCTAAGCGCTGCCACACAGCGTATCATACCGCAGGCAAATGGTATGATACCCACCTAATCACATTATACTGACACCGGGTCAACCAGACCTAGAACTATCCTCTTACTGCTGGGCGCAAATCGAGAAAGCCTTTAGTACCATAATCCAAGTAATTAGTATGACTCGTGCTGGAATTGAACCATCAACGGTTCGCATGTGGGGCGGATGCTCTATCACTAGACCACCGCTGCGGTATCGGTATTTCAAGTCTCATAATCTAAAAAAGTATGCCAGATTTCTGTATTACTACAAAATAGAAAATAAGATTTTAAAAATAGATTTCCGTGGAATATTAATTTTATTTCATCGAGTAAACACTGAAGTGGCGTAACCACACGTGATATCAGGAAAATTGCATTGTTCGCGAGTAAAAAAAATAGATATTTCACTTAAACTAAAACTTAATTTCATTTTATGAGTATTATGTATATTATCATTTATTATTTCACTATTCTAACCGTGAAATTATCAGAAATATCTCAAAATCGGATATACTCTGTTTGTAAAACGTTACTTTGGTACTTTTACAACCCGACTTTCGTCTTGAAATATGCGTTCCGGTGACACTGGGCTCAGAGTACTGTCTAGTCTTGAGCATCTTCGACGCTGATTTTCTCAAAGTCATGCTTGTCACAACTTCAAAGCGTATATCCTGTATCAAACTTTTTAAGCAATATATATATATATAGTTTCACCATCCGCATGCCTGTAAACAGAACAGCAATATCAGGTGAACTGTCTCCTACACAAAGTGTTTAGACCTTTTTCTTTTAAGAAAGAAAGCGTCGAAGTTGATTAAGACTAATACGGGTAAGGCGAAGTTATTCAGTATTTACAATGTAAATAAATTAGGGTAAACTAAGTTTTTCTTCTTCATTACTTCAGAGCTCGGTAATACTTGACCATGTAGGTCCTGTTAGATAAGTGTTCATATACATCTGGTACAACTATGTGTTTTTTCACGTGTGTTTGCATGTGTGTTTGCACGTGTTTTTGTATGTGTGTTTGCTTTGTATGCATAGAGGCCGGTACTTTTATATCTTATTTCATTACATAGTTTATACCTTAACACATGGAGTCGTCTGGCCAACTTTTCTGATAAATATTCATACGAGACCGGTTCATTTTGCATAGGATGGGCACCTTGTCCAAATTTATTTACTTGGCCTTACGGTGTTGTTGTGGGTAAAATGTTAAAAACGGTTATTGAACATTTAACATATCGTTTATAGGTTACAGTAAATAAAATTTGTTATCATCAGTATAAATCATAGTACGTTGAGTTGATTTACCTCTGCTGACATCGGATAGTACCATGAAATAAATCATGTTGTTTTCTGTATGTACCTTAAATAACATAAAAGTATCATATAACTGCAACATAGTTACCGTTACACCATGTTACACAACAAGGCAATTTAGAAGAAAACTTTATTTTAGCTTCTTCTCGATAATTATCACAATACGTGGCTATACGAATCTGAAAATAGTTTTCATTATTTAAAGAGGTTAGATTTTTGTACACAATTTTTTGCCACAAAAATGGAGAGAATAAAACGTCCTGTTTCGCGCATATAGCATTTGAACTCCTAACATATAATTTAATTTTGACTTGTATTTTCCTAGACATGAATGCATTTGTGAATGTTGATACCACAACACAGTACTTATCAAAACCACAATTTAATTTCAGGAAATATCAATAACAGACACAAGACCATATTTCCAGAGAAAAGACGAGCAAAAACCGCCATTGTGAGATCTGACTCTAGGTCTGTCGACGAAAACTCTGATGCAGGAACTGACGAAAACCAACCACCAGAACGTAGTTATAGTCCTACGTCATCAATTTCAACTTTAAGAAATACAAAAAAGTTAAAGAATTACCAGTTGATTGGTCCGCAAAGTTTCAAAGACAACAACAGATATCCCGAAGAGTGGTACACAAAGTGTCTCCCGGCTTCGGACGCAGCTTTGTATAACGCGCGTAAAAAGGTTCGAGGTAAATCTGCACCTCCTCAATTTGAATTCTTAGGAAAGATACGTGAAAAAGAAGAAATGGAAAGGAAGTTATTAGCATATACAAAAACAAACATTGCTAAACAAGCTACATTAAACAACAATATGTCGGAAGCTGACGGTCAAAAGATGACTTTAATCTGCGAGGAGCCAGTAAAACCAATTTTGATGTCACTAAGACGCCTTAAAGAACTATCTAACGTCGATAACCTCGTCGAAAGAGGTCCGAGCAGAAATACGGAACTTAAGCAAAATATTAAAGAACATTATGCAATAGAAAAGAAAAGACTAGAACACAAAGTGCGAGACTTTTGTACAAAAATAGAGGATTTGAAATCTAGTGAAGCAAAAGCATTTAAGGAAAAGGAAGAAGCAAGAAAGAGAGAAGCTCTAGAAGAATTGTACTTAAAAAGCGTTGAGATTGATAAGGCGGAACCAGCTGCAGAAGATGACAGCGATAACGACGACGCATTCTGGAAAAATAAGTGGAGAAAATGAAATATGATATATGAAATAAAAATTGGTTCTATTTAATAGGATGTTTCCGGTTTGGATGAAAATAGGAATAAATACAAAGCACATGTGTTTGAAGAAGCAAAGAAAACAGACCTTTTTTCATTTGATTTCTAGCTGAACAATGACAACATGTACGATTGTATGTTATAGTGCAGGACTGCGTTCATTAACATTAACTACTTACAATGTTTATGATTTTAGTTTGATTTTGAAAAAAGCTCTGTGGCAGCCCTAAGTATAACAAAAACTCTTAGTGTAACAAATCGTTAACAAAAATAAAAATAAAAAATAGAGTCATTTCCAATATGTGATAAGGTCGAGCCGGGTATCAATCCCACAACCTCTGGCACATCCAGCCAACCAGCCAACGTTCTGTCCACTGTAATAGTCATCGCTACGCCTAACATTACATATTTAATGTATTAGCCTACGTTTTATGACACGAGTCAACCGAACGACGTATTTCCTGTAAACGTTTGCTAGCATTAGCGAACACATTTGAGAGCCGTTCAATTTACGCATAGCCACGTCATTAAGTGAAATGAAGGGACCGTGTCGAAAAGTCGAATAGTTCCGTTTAGTGTTCATAAAGTTGAGGACCATTATGTAGGGTCTTATATACAGTTGACATATTTATAGTTACTGAACGCAGCCCAGATAAATGTTAGATGTGTGAAAAGTTCTTCGATGTTCAACTACTACCGATGTTACGTGTGCTTTCGGCGTGTTGTTCAATATGAAAATATGTTAATATTTGCATTTTACCGCATGCGTATGGTTCATAATAAAAGTATGCGTATTTAATCCGTAATAAATTACTATGCCATAAAGAACAAAATAAATTTGTACTAAATAGTTATAAGTGCAACATTAAAATAAAAGGTTGCTTGCTCTAACCCGATCTTAATTTTAAAAACTTATCAGATAGTTAGTGAAAATATTTATAATAAAAACATATTATCCTGGATAGAAATACGGTCTCCAAATATGAAAAAAATGGGTGGACAGCAGATTACTAGGAAGGGAGAAAATAAAATAAACAACATTTTAATTTTTGGTTTAAAAAGGATTGATTGATTGATTGATTAAATGCGTATCGTCATGCGTATCGAGTGCTAACAGACGATCAGTTAACCGAACTACTGTTTCCTGGTATCGTGAAAGGTTAACCAATACACTAGCACACCCCATCTAACAAGTAACTGATAATGTTCACACTTGAATCAGCAGTGAGAGACGAATGATAATGAGACACAATGTCAATATCATGGAGATTGTTTCCTGGCGGGGATTCGAACTCACGCCCCACGGATTGATAGTCAGACGCGTTACCGACTGAGCTAATCGGACACAGCGTCTTAAAAGGAAAAAAACTAATATCGAACATGATGTCTGCAAATTGGTAACTATTGCTATCGCTCAGCTAAAATGTGTAAACATCAGAAGTTTCTATCCGATATAACATATACCTTCTATTGTGCATACGGGGATCTAGGAACGAGTTGATTTGAATATACGTCCGAAATATATTTTAAATACAATTTATATGTTGGGTTATTTTAAAAAAAGCTTCTGTTTGTATAAACATACGGACAGACGGACGAACAAACAAACACAATATGCACAAGTCTAGCTCCTTATTCCCTTCCGGTCAAGATGATGCAATTCTAATAATGATTTCGATAAAAATGATTTAAGTGAATTCAATTATTTTTATGATACACTATTCAAAATGGTTTGGTCACGAGATGTGAAGCTACAGGTGAACATATCTGTTTCGGTGTTCGAGAGTGTAACTAAAGTTTATATTTCACTGAGGCCAATCATATTTTATTGCATTTATAATTTAAGCAAAGGGGTTGGGCCACAAGTTCACACAACATTAACGGCCCTTCCCCTAAAATATTACAAATAACTGTGAAAACATATGTTTTTTATTTTAATATATGAAAAGCGGTGACAAGTGAAATTATGCAAAGCAATTCACTATGAAATTTCTAATACTCATTAAAAAGCATAAACGGAAACAATATAATGGCTTTATTGTATAAGTACAGCCGAAGTCATAAATGAAATTGTGGGCATTGGATAACACTCAATGAACTTTTAAAGGCACTCGCAGCAATACTGAACTCCCGGCAATACTGAACTCTGTTGTACTCGTCGTGTTCGGGCATCAAATCAACTTTCACATATCCAGCTTTATTGATGGATGAAGACCTCATAATGAATCCGAGTATGAATGAATAAATGAATGAATGAATGAATAAATGAATGAATGAATGAATGAATGAATGAATTGAATGAATGAATGAATGAATGAATGAATGAATGAATGAATGAATGAATGAATGAATGAATGAATGAATGAATTGTGTTTTACGGCACGTCGACACATAAATAGGTCATTTTGTGCGCGCAAAGATTAATGAATGTGATGATGACAAAGATACATTAAGTTCATATGGTTAAAAAATTATTAAAACTATTTACAAATAAATAAATGGAAAAACAATCAAGTGAATAAAATCAATGATATAATAAATGTGATTAAAAAACATTCAACCCGTCAATGGGTTGAATCCGAGTAGAACAACCGTCCTTCCGTTAGTAAGTGGCAACAGTTTTAATAAAAACAAACTACTGACGTCAAGTTAGTTTGGAAGTTAGAGTAACAATATAAATAAAGACAACTAGATAATTACATGTATCGAAAATAAAATGAATAATATTTTGTGATATATAACCATGAAAACATGAAATGTGATTTAAGCCATTTACAAGCCCTTTTTCTTAAATAGAAACAAATTAAATGTCTATGTTTTGCATATGAACATTATCTTGATTCACTATCTAGTAGCTTTTGTATTTCTTAGTAGAAATAGTAGCTTAGTAGCTTAGTATATTTCGAGAATGAGGTTAGCTTGTGTAAATACTGACCATGGGCCGATAGCTCACCAGGGTAGACTACAAATATACTCAAAATAAATTTTACAATTTTATATTCTTTACATGAGCAAAATTATGAATAAACAAATAAACAAAATTTACTCAACAACAACCGGTCTAAGTACTTTTATAAAATGTAATTATAAATTAAATTTAATCATTTAAGACGTGTCCACTTTATTACGCTACACTGATGTCGCGATACAAACTGCTACTTTTCTGCTAACGTTCTATTGATACAAATCCTCTGCAACTGCGATAAATGATTTGCAGGGGCGTAGCTTCCTTTAGGCACAATAGGCACGTGCCTACTCTTTTTTTCTGAGAAAAGGAAAAATTAAAATGCAAAAAGTACAATAAAAATCGGACACCTAGGGGAAAAACCTATAAATATTTTGATACTAGTTGTATGAAAATAATAGCCACTTGAAACCGTGCGACATAATGCTACTGCTAATAGAAACATTAAAACATTACATTTATAATCAATTCAAGGTAAATATAAACTAAAGGATGACCAGGCCCCTAAAAACATAAGAAATATACGCCAAAAGGCACCGATACTCAGATACCGTATAGTTTTGGTTAAGTTATAATGTCGGCTCCATTCTGTCACGCCTGTTTCCGCATGGTGGCATTTTGCTTACTGACAGAGGAGAAGACATTCATACGTGTATATATACAAACATAACCACATATCAATATAAATACCTAGGTCTTATATTGACAGAACACCTAGATTTTGCAGTGACTGCAAAAATTGTTGCGCAATCTGCAAACAGAGCGTTAGGCCTACTTATTGCAAAATCAAAAGCTTTCGGTGGTTTCCCATATGAAGTTTTTTCAAAATTATATGATAATCTTGTTTTTCCAGTTATTGCGTATGGGGCGGGAGTTTGGGGTACACATAATTTTAGTAGCATAAATGCTGTCCAGAATAGAGCGGCTAGATATTTTTTAAATGTGGGTAAATACACACCAAATTCTGCAGTTACTGGAGATATAGGATGGACACCATGTATAGGTAAAGTGTGGAAATGTGTACTATTAAATTGGTGTCGTTGTATTAATATGCAAACTACAAGACTAAATAAAAATATATTTTTATGGTCAAATTCAAAAAGTAATAATAGATGCAAGAACTGGAATTTTAAAGTATTAGAAATGTTCAAAAAATATAATGTAGAAAGATATGGTAATGTTAATGAAAATGCAAATAAATTTGTACTTTTAAACGAAATAATACCACTGATTGTTTATGACGTTGTCACAAAGTGGCATGAAGACGTAAACAGAGACGTTTCACAAAGAGGTAACGGGGGAAATAAACTTAGACTTTATAAACAGTTCAAACATGAATATATTGTGGAACCATACTGTAAATTAGTATACAATAGACGCCATAGAGGTGCTTTAGCAAAATTTAGAAGTGGCACTGCTCCAATAGCCATAGAAACTGGAAGATATAGACAGTTGAGTGTAAATGATCGAGTATGCTTTCATTGTAAAGATGAAGTTGAAAATGAGATGCATGTGTTACTAAATTGCCCTTTGTATGATGCCATTCGATCAGAGTTATTGACAGAAATTATAAGTGTTTTTAAGGAATTTAATTCGTGTAGCGATAATGATAAACTATGCTATATACTATCGAACCAAAGTGTTGTGAAACTAAGTGCCAAAACCTGTTTTATGATTTTAGAGAGAAGAAGAAATATTTTATATAGTTGTATATAAATAATGTAATAGTTGATTTAGACATATGAAGCATTTTAACATTGTAGTGAGAAGTCGGTGCTAATCAGTTCATTCTAGATCTGATCTAGAATGATATTCGATTTTTTAAAATATTTTTCAAGCTTTAAGTAGCAGATGCGTTAGCATTTCCTTTCCTCCTCACATCGTAATCTTATATAATTTTAATAACATTTTAGACAATATGTCAAGATTAGCACCGGCCTCTCATTTTTTACTGTGTATATATATATGTTAAAACGTGGTGTGTTATATGTGCTATTCTGCAAGTATGTTTGCTAGTCTGTAAGGTTATCAGTAAATATATAAACAACAAGTATTATTAATTGTGACAAATTGGTTTAGAATATGTATTGATATGTTTTACATGTAATATAGTCTCTTATAATTCTTTATAGAATGGCATGGCTAACTGTTAAATATAATGTTTAATTTAATGTATATACTGTATATTAACCATGATGAGACTTAAATAAAGAAATATCTATCTATCACAGTAAAACAATAAAACGGGAATTGGGATGTTTTTATGATTGCAATTACATTCAGTTAAAAATCACATCAACTCTAATTATACGTCTATGCATTGTTTCAAACAAATACAACTTACATATTAGTAGACATGTGACCAAGTTGCCGGTGCTTGGGAAAGAGAATGATTTTATCTACCCCCACACTATTATTATACTCGCCTATAATTTTCGTTTTCAGAGAAAACAAACGCATTGTTTTAATGGTCGGATATATTATACCACAACATAAAACAGATACGCCATATAATATAATATTTAAGAGAGGTAATTGCAATGTTATTGTTGTATACTTTTAACATGGTTATATCCCTTCTCACAGTAATAAACGGGCAATCGACAAATGTTATTAATGGATTCCAAACCCCGCTAAATATGTAGGAAGGGGGATACATTTAGTATTATCATTATTCGTCTGTCTGTAGATCTGGATTTCATAACAGCCTCAAATCATGTCATTTCATCCAACGTGTCAGATCCTGGTGTATGTTTAATGGTTTAATCGATACAAAATTATAAATATATCAAGTCCAGATCCTGTCTTCATGTCACTCATCAGTCTGACACATACGTATTATGTTATTCAGAAAGATATTATCAGATCTTGATCGTATCTCGCTTTCCTGTATACGCATATTAAATACAAATGTATTACAATGTAATTGATAAGATTTTCTAAAATATTAGTTTAATTGCCTCTTTAAAACGTCATAACCAGTAAGTTCTACCCTTTTAATTCAATAAATATCTGGTATAATTGTTTTATTTAGTATACACCTTGTATGATTGTTTTATATAGTATACATCTGGTAAAATTGTTTTATTTAGTATACACCTGGTATAATTGTTTTATTTAGTATACACCTGGTATAATTGTTTTATTTAGTATACACCTGGTATAATTGTATTTAGTATACACCTGGTATAATTGTTTCATTTAGTATACACCTGGTAAAATTGTTTTATTAAGTATACATCTGGTATAATTGTTTCATTTAGTATACACCTGGTATATTTGTTTTATTTAGTATACACCTGGTATAATTGTTTTATTTAGTATACACCTGGTAAAATTGTTTTATTAAGTATACATCTGGTATAATTGTTTTATTTAGTATACACCTGGTATAATTGTTTAATCAAGTATATACCTGGTATAATTGTTTTATTTAGTATATATTTGATATAATTGTTTTATTAACTATGTATTTGGTATAATTGTTTTATTTAGTATATACCTGGTATAATTGTTTTATTTAGTATATAGTTGGTATAATTGTTTTATATAGTATATATTTGGATTAAGCCAGACACGTGGAAAAATGTAAATGATTAGTATATATGAACTAAGTTATATCCGAAATCGTCCGGAAATTTCTGGACAGCATCGATTACACCCGGGTAAGCGGTTAAATAATCATAGTTTATTTTTCCGCATAAAATTCCTACTTTTTTTACTCTAAAAATGCATTCCCACATTTTTCTGTTCATTTTTGCGTTTTTATTGTAATTTCAGAAGCAATGTCCCGTTGAAATTGTGAATTTAGAAGGTAACAATATTGGAATCTGGGATATGAATACAATATTTCGGAAGTTTGCTTTCGTTTTATCAACGGTGTTCACACTGGGCAGAAATAATATCTTGGATTGAACATGAACCCTGATTTTCTCATCATATTATGGTAATGCAGAGATTGCATACTGTCAATCATCGAGAGACCGAAATGAAAGAAACGAAACATCTAACATTTTATTGTTTGTCAATTTCTGCACTACAAAAATATGAGAAAAGTTGTGGCCATGAAGCATATAAGACATTTTTCTGTTCCAAGTGAAAGTAGACGCCAAACATTAGGTATTTATACTCCAATTTCCAAAATTTATTTTCTAAATTCACAATTCAAACATGACAATGCTTTCAACATGTTCAAAATAATCCAATAATGTCATTCAAATAAAAAAAAGAGCATTAAAATAAGAAAAATACATTTTTAAAGAAGAAGAAACAAGGACTTTTTATAACCGCCATTATGTGACTACCCCACAGAAGCATTTCCATTTTCCAATGGTGGTACTATGCCTTTAGAACTATTCGAAATGCTAAACACGTAAGAATCAATAAAATATTACCAAATAAACACAAAACAAGAGGTAATTTATTGAGAGTTTATTAAGAAAATATATATTTATAAGTATAAAAGCATATGAATATGTGCATACAAAGATAAAACTGATACACTGTTGGGAATCAATAAAAATATAAGCAAAATACATTTTTTGTTTAAAAAAAGTCAACATAAAATTGAAGAAATATAATCATAATCTTTATAAAATTGACAGCGCTCGTAAAAGAGAAAGATATAATTTAAAACATACTCGGTGCATACCACTCGGTGCATCTCCACCGGATTATATCCGTTAAATTAAATGGAAAACAGTCATAAAATATATATTTGTAAAAAGATTGTTTCATATTTTAAAAAATATTTTAAAACTGCGTACTATGTTCTTAAATATTAAGCATGTGCTCTATGTAAGCGGCGTTTTAGTTATGCATCCACCATATGCGAAAATAGCCGAGTGGGAAAGTGATACTCTATTACTGAGCAAAGTCCTTCAAGGAGCTTACTCCTGTTCGATACAAAGAGACGTCCTGGCCGGTGAATGTGTCGTTTAAATAGAGGTTGTACAGCTGTCATGAATGGTTACTTGTATCCTAATTAAACATTTAAACAGACAGATAGCGTGACAAGTAGATACAGATCGTTTTAGCAACTATGGTTATAATAAACAGAATGACAGATGAGTGTGTTTGGGCTCGCTCCCTCGTAAACATCTAGCATTATTAAAGACCCATGGCATCCAGTTCTCTCTGCATCTGACAAACGCCACATATTCCACAACAAGACATGGCAATACAGTCCCCGCAAATGGAACCCTGAAACAAAACAAGAATGTACAATAAGCTGCAGACACCGCATATGGAACCCTGAAACAAGACGAGATTGAGCAATAAGACTGCAGTCACCGCATATGGAACCCTGAAACAAAACGAGAATGAGCAATAAGACTGCAGTCACCGCATATGGAACCCTCAAACAACACGAACATGTACAACAAGCTGCAGTCACCGCATATGGAACCCTGAAACAAGACGAGCATGTACAACAAGCTGCAGTCACCGCATATGGAACTCTCAAACAAGACGAGCATGTACAAGCTGCAGTTACCGCATATGGAACCCTGAAACAACACGAGATTGAGCAAAAATACTTCAGTCACCGCATATGGAACCCTGAAACAAGACATGAGTGTACAATAAGCTGCAGTCGCCGCATATGGAACCCTCAAACAACACGAACATGTACAACAAGCTGCAGTCACCGCATATGGAACCCTGAAACAAGACGAGCATGTACAACAAGCTGCAGTCACCGCATATGGAACTCTCAAACAAGACGAGCATGTACAAGCTGCAGTTACCGCATATGGAACCCTGAAACAACACGAGATTGAGCAAAAATACTTCAGTCACCGTATATGGAACCCTGAAACAAGACATGAGTGTACAATAAGCTGCAGTCGCCGCATATGGGACCCTGAAACAAGACAAAAATGTGCAATAAGACTGCAGTAACGGCATATGGAACCCTGTAACAAGATAAGAATGAGCAATAAGACTGCAGTCACCGCATATGGAACCCTCAAACAAGACGAGGATGTACAACAAGCTGCAGCCACCGCATATGGAACCCTGAAACAAGACGAAATTGAGCAAAAATACTTCAGTCACCGTATATGGAACCCTTTAACAAGACGAGAGTGTAGAATAAGCTGCAGTCACCGCATATGGGACCCTGAAACAAGACAAAAATGTGCAATAAGACTGTGCAGTAACGGCATATGGAACCCTGAAACAAGACAAGATTTAGCAATAAATTCCAGTCAACGCATATGGAACCCTAAAAGTAGGGATCATGTGTCATCCAAGAGATTTTTTTCTTGTATTCAGTGTGCATGCTGCTGACAAAATGTAAGTAAACTTCCGAAATTATGTATTCATAACCCAATTTCCAAGCATCGTTTTATTATTCTAAATTCAAACATGACAATGCTTTCAAAATGTTCAAAATACATCACTGAATAATGCCAATGAAAAAAAAACACAACATCAAAGAATTACGTATTTTTATTTATTATTATTATTATTATTATTATTATTATTATTATTATTATGCGACTACACCATGGAAGCATTTCCTGTTTGTAATGGTGGCACTATGCCTATAAGGATAAATCTAGGCCAGGTCAATCCGACGTCCTTTTAATGAAATTGTAATTATTTTTCTATGATAAGTACGTTATAATTGTACATAGAAATATAGGTCAATTTGGTCGCATACCATTTTGGCCGTATACCAAATACGCATGGTAAAATACCTTTGAATAAAAAAGAAGTTAATTTCTTAAATTACGGAATATATTTATGGGTGCAGCCATTTTTAGTAGATGTTCTTAATGTTTAGAGGATTCAACGAGAATAAGTCTGCCCTTAATCTAGTGGTGGGAAGATCATTTCGCCCCGAAACATACGTAGTAGAGTATGATGACTGTCTACTGTGCTTGTCTAGCCAATCCTAGTACCAGACATCTCTCAATTCAGGGCTTTCATTATCCTCCCTCCCCAAATAAACGGCCCTGGAATTCCTTGCCGGTTCTTCAATTCAAAGCACGTTTACAGTGACGCCATTCTATGTCCGCGGAAGCAACTGACCAATCAGCGTGCTATCGTCTCAATGCTATGTAACGGTCCATAATGGGGAGTGCGATGACCGTTTCTATAGTTTAGCGCCTGTCTGTCTTAAATGGAACACAGTTATGCAATAAAATATTATTAATACCTGTATCCCACCGAGTGTCCTAATACGAGTCCTCATAGCGACTAGACTGCCGGGTACAAACCACGGCATACACATGCAGTCGCCAACACGTGTTGACAGGCTGCACAGGGTGCATGGCAAACAGCACCAGGCCATCAGAACTGGAAAGACAGTTGTTAAAGTCAATTATTTAAATGGACACACATCAATTGACCTGACGCAGGCGGTCAATCAAACAAGTCGATAAGCTTACTATTTCTAAGTAAACTTTACATTATTTTCTTTGACAAACTATGAAACGTGACCAGTGGGTGGAGTAATAGTCGTTCACTAATCAGGTCAAATACAAATCAACAGAACTTGGAATTTAAAAGATTGAAGTTGTTGCACTAGTGTCACTTTTGTTATTTGATAACTTTATAAAAGACAGTCTTACATGGTAATTATAAACGAACACCGATGTTTACATAATCGACAACCATCTTACATTGGTTACATAATCGATAACCATCTTATATGTTTACATAATCGACAATTATCTCACACGGGTTACAAAATCGACAGCCATCTTACCTGTTTACATAATCGACAATTATCTTACATGTTCACATAATCGACAATTATCTGACATGTTTACATAATCGACAACCATCTTAAAGTAAACAATCGACAACCATCTTACATGTTTACATAATCGATAAAAATCTTACATGTTTACATAATCGACAATTATGTCACATTGGTTACATAATCGACAACCATCTTAAAGTAAACAATCGACAACTATCTTACATGTTTACATAATCGATAACGATCTTACATGTTTACATAATCGACAATTATGTCACATTGGTTACATAATCGACAACCATCCTACCTGTTTACATAATCAACAATTATTTTACATGTTCACATATTCGTCAATTATCTGACATGTTTACATAAGCGACAACCATCTAGAAGTAAACAATCCTAAACCACCTTACATGTTTACATAATCGAAAATCATCTTAAAGTAAACAATCCACAACGGTTACCACCTTACATGTTTACATAATCGAAAACCATCTTACATGTTCACATAATTAAAAACCATCTTACACGTTCACAAAATCGACAACCCAACATACTAGTTTGATTACATAAACGACAACTTTCTTACAATCGAAAGCCAACTGGCATTGTTCACTCGAAATAAAAAACAACTTACGTGATCTACAATTTACATGGTTTATATGGATGACAAACAAACTTACTCGGTGAACATGAACGACAAACCAACTTTCTCAGTTTACATGGATGACAAACAGACTTAAACGGTTTACATGAATGACAAACCTACTTACACGGTTAACATGAATAACAAACCAAATTACATGGTTTACAAGAACGACAAACCAACTTAAACGGTTAACATAAACGACATACAAACTTACACGGTTTATATGAACGACAAACCGACTTACATGGTTTAAATAAATGACAAATAAACAAACACGGTTTACATGAATGCCAAACTGACTTACACGGTTAACATGAATGACAAACCAACTAACATAGTTTACATGAACAACAAACCGAATTACACGGTTTACATGAACGACAAACCAACTGACACGGTTAACATGAACGAAAAACCAACTTACACAGTTTACATGAATGACAAACCAAATTACACGGCTTACATGAACGACAAACAAACTTACACGGTTTACATGAATTAAAAGCTAACTTACACTGTTTTCATGAATGACAAACCAACTTACATGGTTTACACCAATGACAAACCATCTTACACGGTTTACATGAACAGCAAACCAACTGACACGGTTTATATGAACGGCAAACAAACTTACACGGTTTACATTAATTAAAAGCTAACTTACACTGTTTTCATGAATGACAAACCAACTTACATGGTTTACACCAATGACAAACCATCTTACACGGTTTACATGAACAGCAAACCATCTTACACGGTTTATATGAACGACAAATCAACTTACACAGTTTACATGAATGACAAACCAACTTACATGGTTTACACCAATGACAAACCATCTTACACGGTTTACATGAACAGCAAACTAACTGACACAGTTTATATGAACGGCAAATCAACTTACACGGTTTACATGAACGACAAATCAACTTACACAGTTTACATGAATGACAAACCAACTTACATGGTTTACATGAAAGACAAATCAACTTAAATGTTTACATGAACGGCAAATCAACTTACACGGTTTACATGAACGACAAACCAACTTACACGGTTTACATAATGACAAACCAACTTACATGGTTTACATGAACGACAAATCAACTTAAATGTTTACATGAACGTCAAATCAACTTACACGGTTTACATGAACGACAAACCAACTTACACGGTTTACATGAATGACAAACCAACTTACACAGTTTACACGAATAGCAATCTAATGTATACACGACAAGCAACCAACTTACATACTAACACGAATATCAATCTAATGTATACACGACAAGCAACCAACTTACTTACTTACACGAATATCAATCAAAGTTACATAACTTACGTGTATCACAAACCTACTACCATAATGCACATGACTAGCAGTCATACTTACGTGATTTACAGTCCGAGAAGCAGGACAAAAGACCGCTGTCCCAGTCACGGTGTCCGTCAACGGTACCGATCAACATCTGACGACCGGGTTGTACAGTGACAGCCATGGTTATTCTGCAATATAAAGAAAAAACTGTTTCAAAGCGAATGTGTCGGCCAATTTCTGCAACATAAGATATATCGTGGGCTCTGACGATATTGCGACCGTGCTATTTATATTGCCTTAATCGTGCACTGGGTGAAAAACCTACACAGGGAATTCGTAGTTCTATTTTTGGTTAAGAAAACTGTTGAAAGTGCCGCACTTGTATAATTAATAAGCTATTGCAAACAAAGAGTGAATTTAAATCAGTTTTTACCTGGGAAAATTTACCTATATTTAATAGTCTCGTTTCGAAATGGTTCCACAAATGAGTTCCGAATCGCCGGTTATTCTAATTTAGTTTTGAGATAAAAAAAAACAACCAGCGTGAACCTTTTTTCTGTTCTTTGCAATTGGTGTTGTAATAAATTGTATCTTTTATAAATTACTTATTCTTTTCGTATTCATATATCTAATAAGCTAAGCAGATAGACTGCATTTGCTATTTTTCGATTCTATGCTATGAGAGCAAATTAACCTGTATCAAGCAACAACCTGTTTTAAAAGACATATTTTGCTCATTCCATTGATCGGCTGCTGAAGACAGGTTTGACTTTACTTTCAAATTCGAGGTTGAGTCACGTGTTTGTGTTTGAAGTTGTTTTTAAAGAGACATCCAGGAACTTGTGTTTTAGTACGAATTTTGAGTTGTACATGAAAAAAAGTATTATAACCCCGGTGCCTAAAGATTCGCGCGGTATTAAATCTCCCTTGAAGGGCCCAGTCTCAACTGTTATGACATAATAGGGATTTTCTGGGTCATTCTTATCTTTTAAGTGGGGAGGGGGTGGGGGGAGGGGGACTCACTATCTCGTTAGGTGTTTTATAACACTTTTCAATACGATAGATAAATTTGATAACATGGTATAAACTAAACAAATGGTATAATATGAGATCGGTTACAATTTATCACTCTGAGTATCGTTCAAAATTAGCACCCAGTGTTTATAAACTTTTATTGTCCTGAATTGTTTTTATTTCTGTTCCTTTGTAGTTCATACAAGGAAATTAGATTCATTTAATGTTGCACACAACGAGGTTTCACCATACAATATGATTATGTCTTCAAAGGCTTGTGAAAAGAAAGGACAGGAAAAAAAATCAAGTGAGCAATATAGGCGCAGTTTTAACTGGCTACGGCGTAGTTTGAACTATTGACATTCCACTTTAAAGTAAGTGTTCATTAACAAAGCATTCCGTTGTGAACTCATATGAAAACACGTATGGACACTAGATAACATAAATATTTTATTCTTAAATTTTTTTTTTCCATAAAGCAATATGTTCCTTGTGAAATAATGATAGTCACGTGACTTGCTATTGTAGATTTAATGTGTCTTTTTCGCCGTTATTTAAAAAAAGAGTAAAAAAGACAGTCGATATATTTTATATAAAACATACCGGTTAGCTCAGTCGGTAGCGTGTATGATATGAATCCAGGGGTCGTGAATTAAATCCCCACCAGACCATAGTTTCCATGATAGTAATATACGACATTTCGTCTCATTGTCATTCGTATCTCACTACTGATTCAAGTGGGAAATATATCAGTTATTTGCGGAGATGGGTGTGCTCGAGTACTGGTAAACCATCAAGGATCCCAGAGTGGTAAGATTAAGGAATCGTCGTTTCGCTCTTGGTGGCATACAAATGACGCCTGGTATTCAAACAAACAAACATGGTTTTATACGTAACTTTACTTTAAATAGCCATTGTATTGACGATACATAATTCTCTATGTGTAAAGGTAATATCAACGGTTATATAGGTCAGTCAAGACCATTCTTTGGTTGCTAAGTTTAGAACGCAATTTTGAGATGAATTCTGTATACATACTTACACCGTGTTTAGTCAGTTCAGGTAAAGTTTGATATGACAGTAAATGTTCCAAACCACCTTAAGTATTTGTTAACGCCCCGAGTTTATCAGATAAGTGCAAAAACGTGTTAACTGTAGTAGAACAACAAGTTTTTTACCTATTTTGACATTTGATATTTCTGCTCACGGTTTAAACTGTCCGGTTTAAAAACAAGTTTAGTTTATTTCTAATAAAAAAATACACAATGGGAGCATTTATTTGAACAAACCAAAACGGACTGGCAGGACCTGAAAAAAAGGCCCCGAAATGCACGATTTGGCATTTAAAAAATCCTAGGAGATACCCTTTTTCCCATAGCTAGAAAGGAGACCCCTCCGGTCCTCTTCCCATCCTCGCAAGCGGCGTGTATTTCCCTTGTCCCTATTAGATATGAATTCCTTTCTGACTACGTCCCTGCTCTTTTCCTGAACAAAATCTTACAAGAAAATAGCATTTGGTTTTCAAAATATTAAACTTTTTCCGGGGAGGTCCACCTGTACCAGGGAACTTATCCATCCATATTTCCCCTACATCTTGCTCCCATTATATGTGGTACCAGGTTTAAAACCCTTTGGAAGTTGTTTAATGCACTTTATATTTTTTTACTGAATAAAATATTTGAAAGTAACACCCATGGTCAAACCTCATAAGTGGTGTTTAGTATTTTTATGATTATATTCAGTTTGACCACACCCATGTCAAACCTCATTAGTGATTTTTTTAGAATTGTTACGATAATATTCAGTTAGGTCACACCCAGGGACAAAACATCGTTAGTCTTTGTTATCTTTTTATAATAATATAAAAACCGTATAAGTGCTTTCATTTTTTTATGATAATATTCAATTAAGCCAAACCCATTGACCAAAGCTCATTAGTGCTTTTTAGGATTTTTATGATACTATTCAGTAAGGCCACACCCATGGACCAAACCTCATTAGTGTTTTTATGATAATATTCAGCTAGGCCACACCCATTGACCAAACCTCATTAGTGCTTTTTAGTTGTTGTTTTTTTTTATAATAATATTCAGTTAGGCCAAACCCATGGACAAAAGCGCAATAGTGCTTTTTAGATATTTTATGATAATATTCAGCTAGGCCACATCCACGGACATTACATTATTAGTGCTTTTCAGTTTTTTTATGATAATATTCAGTTAGGCCACACCCATGGACCAAACCTCATTAGTGCTTTTTAGCTTTTTTTTATTATAATATTCAGTTAGACCACAACCACGGACCAAACCTTATTAGTGCTTTTTAGTTTTTTTATGATAATGTTCAGTTAGGCCACACCTATTGACCAAACCTCATTAGTGCCTTTTAGTTTTTGTGATAATGGACAAAACGTTTTTACTACTCAATAAAGAAAAAGAAATTTGATTTTTTAAAACTAAACGTTTTAGTGTCGAATAGTTCTTTATTGAGGTAAAAATGTAGAAAAGTAAACGATTGCGTCTAAACGTCTGCAATGTAGGCATTAACAAAATGTAAACATGTACATAAAATACAGTACAATAGTGTTGTCTCGAGTTATATTGTATTGAGTTGCATATTGTATCAGATCACGACGGTGTCTGTGTAAGAGACATCATTTAAGTGCTGCCACATCGGAGTATAATGTCACAGACACATGTATGATACCAAAGCCACTCACGGTAGTTAAACGTTAGTTTTGTATGTCTTTCAGTACGTACGTGCGTGCGTAACTGTTTGGTATATGAGACTTGGACTGCTAGGTAAGTCTCATGATGAATAACAATATACTTCACCCTGTCATAGTCACGTGACACCTTGCATGACGTATTCTAATAATTGACCTGACGCGGGTCTTCAATCAAACAAGTCGATAATCCAATCAACTATCGCCATTTTCCTTAAATAAGCGAACGGTCTCTAAGTAATTACTGCATTGTATAACATTATATGTACTTGGACATACAGTGATCAGTGTGCTTTCATGTCAGATTATTTAATATCGAGGTAATTCGGTGCCTATCTACTATTGAGAGTACTGTCAAAATTTTCAAACATATCATTTTTATTAAATGGTTATTTTAATCATACCCTAGGTCATCTAATGTAATTTATTTATCACAGCGCCAATCATAAACAAGTTTAAATAAATAAAGCGGATGTTTGTAAAGGAAGGGACAATTAAATATTGAAGTAGATTGTATAATTGTAATTAACAACTAATGGTGAATAGTTAATTACGAGACCATTGGCAAATCATTGCATATCAGGCGTCTTAAAACATATATTTAACATATATACTTCAACAGAAAAAGTCTCCAATACACGAGTTGAATCAAGGTTACCTGTGATGTACTATTAAATAATACTATCATTTATATGTTTTGAAACACCGATGGGTCAGAGTTGTCCAAAACCATTTTGCCGTAAGTTATTTTTTTTTTAAATCTTAAATATGTAATGATAAATGACTTTTGTTAATTTAAACTTTTACTTTAATTGCGAATCAAGTTATTAAACGCCGGCAAACCACGCTCGACGTCTTCTTTTGTAGAACTAGTAGATGTGTGTGTATATTGGATTCGACTGAATCTCATGCCGGTTACTCGTTTTAATAAACACATATTCCTATAATACAAACGGTCCTAGATGTAAAAAATGGGCATATAGAGTGAAAAATAATTTCTCAAGTATTGATTGCAATGATATAACTAATATGGATAATGTTTTAATAAAGCAGCAAAACATGGTTAATAGTGTCAATAGTGCATATAAAATTAAGTATAAAACTGATTGGTTAAATAGTGTTAATCTTGAACATAGTAGAAGCAATACAGGTGGAAATAAGTAACGTTCTTACAAATTATTTAAAAGTTCTTTTGAAACTGAAAAGTATTGTACACTGATTTTTTTTTTAGCAATCGGCAAATTTTGCCTTTGGCCATTTACCAAGCTTTCCAAAGAAATATGACAAAACATATTATAATAAAAATTACATATTATACATAACACATTTAACAATACATTACATGAATATTATTCTTGCGAAACAGTCATACTTTCAATGGTATTTTTTGTATATATTTTGAAATTTATATATTTTCAGACATGTTAAGAAAGTGTTGGCCAAGATATGAGGCCTAAATATTTAGTCGAATATCGTTGTATTTAGAACACAGCAAGAAATGATATTCTGACTCAATGACATTAAGGATTAAAGAGTATATTTGTAATTTGTGCAAACAATAATTCAATAAAAATCATTTGTATTATGTAAAAGAACAACTAATTAACTGTGTTTGAAAGCGGGTGTGGATGTTTTGCTTATTCTTTACAATGTATAGTTTTGTGTATCTGTGTTCCGAACTGACATATAAGTAATTTAAGAAACAAAAACTAAATAGTTCAATTTACCTTCTGATCCGTAATGAGAAATTAAAATACGTCTACGGTTACTCCCTTTATCAAATATATGTAAGTTCACGTCCGTTTATCACGATATATTGAAATACACTGGGGATAGTAGACATATCTTCCCACAAGGGCATGAGGATAACATTAAAAACATTTGTCACCACTACTTGAATCGATAATTAAAATTATTGAAACAACTTGATAAATTCAGCCATAATTCAGGTATTATACCCCAGATCAGATGCAAGTGCGTTTTTGTTTTGGAATATTGACAGTGGGAAATGTTCATGGAAAGCATGCTTACAGACGACTCCAATATTCTCATTCAAAATTTGCAAATTTTCATTACGTTGGTGGATTGAAATGGAAGTAGGATATATTAACTTAGTATCAGTACTAGCTGTTGGGTATTATCGCATGTACATGGTAAAACAACACAATGCATGTATCAGCAGTCTTTACTCGGGTAACATCACATATACATGGTGAAACAACATCAAGCCTGTATTAGCAATCTTTACTCGGGTAGCATCACATATACATGATGAAACAACACGAAACATGCATCAGCAGTCTTTACTCGGGTATCATCACATATACAGTCTTTACTCGGGTATCATCACATATACATGGTGAAACAACACGAGACATGCATCAGCAATCTTTACTCGGGTAGCATCACATATACATGGTGAAACAACATCAAGCCTGTATTAGCAATCTTTACTCGGGTAGCATCACATATACATGATGAAACAACACGAAACATGCATCAGCAGTCTTTACTCGGGTATCATCACATATACATGGTGAAACAACATCAAGCCTGTATTAGCAATCTTTACTCGGGTAGCATCACATATACATGATGAAACAACACGAAACATGCATCAGCAGTCTTTACTCGGGTATCATCACATATACATGATGAAACAACACGAAACATGCATCAGCAGTCTTTACTCGGGTATCATCACATATACATGGTGAAACAACACGAGACATGCATCAGCAATCTTTACTCGGGTAGCATCACATATACATGGTGAAACAACATCAAGCCTGTATTAGCAATCTTTACTCGGGTAGCATCACATATACATGATGAAACAACACGAAACATGCATCAGCAGTCTTTACTCGGGTATCATCACATATACATGGTGAAACAACATCAAGCCTGTATTAGCAATCTTTACTCGGGTAGCATCACATATACATGATGAAACAACACGAAACATGCATCAGCAGTCTTTACTCGGGTATCATCACATATACATGGTGAAACAACATCAAGCCTGTATTAGCAATCTTTACTCGGGTAGCATCACATATACATGATGAAACAACACGAAACATGCATCAGCAGTCTTTACTCGGGTATCATCACATATACATGGTGAAACAACACGAGACATGCATCAGCAGTCTTTACTCGGGTATCATCACATATACATGGTGAAACAACACGAGACATGCATCAGCAGTCTTTACTCGGGTAACATCACATATACATGGTGAAACAACATCAAGCCTGTATTAGCAATCTTTACTCGGGTAGCATCACATATACATGATGAAACAACACGAAACATGCATCAGCAGTCTTTACTCGGGTATCATCACATATACATGGTGAAACAACATCAAGCCTGTATTAGCAATCTTTACTCGGGTAGCATCACATATACATGATGAAACAACACGAAACATGCATCAGCAGTCTTTACTCGGGTATCATCACATATACATGGTGAAACAACACGAGACATGCATCAGCAGTCTTTACTCGGGTATCATCACATATACATGGTGAAACAACATCAAGCCTGTATTAGCAATCTTTACTCGGGTAGCATCACATATACATGATGAAACAACACGAAACATGCATCAGCAGTCTTTACTCGGGTATCATCACATATACATGGTGAAACAACATCAAGCCTGTATTAGCAATCTTTACTCGGGTAGCATCACATATACATGATGAAACAACACGAAACATGCATCAGCAGTCTTTACTCGGGTATCATCACATATACATGGTGAAACAACACGAGACATGCATCAGCAGTCTTTACTCGGGTATCATCACATATACATGGTGAAACAACACGAGACATGCATCAGCAGTCTTTACTCGGGTAACATCACATATACATGGTTAAACAACACGAGGCATGTATCAGCAGTCTTTACTCGGGTAACATCACATATACATGGTGAAACAACACGAGACATGCATCAGCAGTCTTTACTCGGGTAACATCACATATACATGGTGAAACAACACGAGACATGCATCAGCAGTCTTTACTCGGGTAACATCACATATACATGGTTAAACAACACGAGGCATGTATCAGCAGTCTTTAGCTCAGCTCCCGAATTAAAGTTTAAATATTAATTTGCATGATATGCATCTGAACTCTGGCACTGAGACACCCTTTTCATGCTAACTTATGATATAGACATTGTGTTTTTATTGTGTTAAATTAACTTTCCATATTTAAATTCTGGGAAAATGACGGAAATTTGCAAGATCAGCACGCATTTTATTGACTTAGAAGTGCCAAAATCGAGACTTTTGCCTATATAAACGTTTAGAAACTTTAGATTTCAGCTCACTCTAGTTCCAGACATTAGAAAACCAGTTCCAGAATGTAACAAAATAGTTAAGTTGTTGTGGCTTCATTTAGTAGTGTCAGCTAGTACGTGCCTATTGGAACGATAAAGGCTATATTTAGAGCAGGTAACGTGAGTTTGTTATAACGTATCGATAGCTCGATAAGAGTAACGTTTTTGAGATATTTTAACATATTCATTCTTTGATTAAAGCATTTATCATTTTGATGTTTATTACATGAAATTCCATTAAGTATTCAGAAAGTTAGAGTATTTAAATGTGTTTATTATTTATAAAACTAATTTAAATTTACATTGGACCTAATAACGTAAACGCCGCATCGTACCATATCGTACGATATATTGAAAGTACGTTGTTTTATAATTTGCACGAAATTCACTAAGGTATGTGGAGTGTTTTACTATATATATATATCTGACTGTATTATGGAAACACCGTCCAGTCTAGCAGAAACATCTTTAGGAATTGTCGTGACCAGAAGAATTAAGCATGTTACTGTTCCATTACATAACGGCAGATGGGTATGTGAATTTTATATTATGTTGTATATAGTTGAGGTATTTAAATGTCTGGAAGATAAATTTTGACGTAATCAGATCTAAGTAAAGTTGCATAAATTGTTCATATCCATTCCTACGAGAATGTCTGTAATTTAATTTCACATCCGCGGTATTGAGAGTTGTTTTGTTAGAATATAGGCCGAGGAATCTGAGAACGTATTTTGAGTTGTTGATATCGTGTTTACGATGAAATTCATCATGTTAGAAATGATTGATATGTGTAATTAAATTTTGCAGATGCTTAGTCTGATATTCACAAAGTGAATAGATACAGAATTGGTCCGTGATTGTATATATTAAATGAGAAATTAGGTAGAGATATAATTGCTTCTATGGGATAGACAGAGGTCATATATGAGATGCTGTTAAAACTGCCATGAAACTGCAGATAGTAAGAATTGAATGAACTGTTATCATATATTGATAAATCTACCATGAAACTGTTAGATGGTAACAATTGAATGTACTGTTATTATATGTTGATAAATATACCATGGAACTGTTAGATGGTAAAAATTGAATGCACTCTTATCATATATTGATAAAAATGCCATAAGATTGATAGATGGTAAGTAATAGACGCCATGTCATTACGTATTGAATAACTAGTAAATCTGAGTTTATACATATATATATATTGTAGCAGTTTTTAGACGTACGCAAGACATGTGTCCGCTACGTTAACGACGTATCTAGACGTGACATGCAGTCAGTGGTAGTACCGTCATAAGGACAACAACCCACATACTCGTTATATGGACGACTTGGCGATCCTGGCGTCGGAGTACAGTCAGAGACAGTCGGTACGAGGTGACGTAAAGCCAGGTCACTCAGTTCAGAGATCTAGGGAAGATAACCCTGTTTATATAGCCATCGCCACTATGGACGATTGACGCTTAATCTACGATAATCCGGACGCGGTGGTAGTATCTTAAATACAATATTAGTGTATTTTAAAAACAGTTATAGCATTCATATGATGTAAGCAGTTTGGATCGCGATATAGATAAACGGAACGTGTAGGAGAAAGAACTTGTGATTAAGAAAGTGTTATTTCCATCATAGGACATTTTAACCCTTTACTCCATAGATACGCGTTTTCCCGCACCACCAATCACAGAAGGCCTTTGAAAACAGTGCAGGAAGAGTTCTGATTGCTCGTAACGAGCAATATGAACACTTCCTGCACTGTTTTCCACTCTATCAGTTTATATAAACATAATTAACCCAATAATTCAAAAGCTTTCTATATTAGGTGTCCAAAGACGTCTATGTTAGTGGTGTCTAAAGGTGTCTATATGAAGTAAAGGGTTAAACCAGTTGTGTTTTTTTGTGGAGCAATTAGCTTTAAAATGTATATATTGTATAATTGTATATTTTATTCATGTAAAGTTAAAATTGTAAATTGTAAATTTTACTTTGAGTATACTGGTATTCTACCCTCGTGAGTTGTCGGCCCTTGGTCATTTTGCTACACAGAATTTCCGGTATTCTTAAAGGGATTATATTGGCATATTACCGTCAATTCCCTGTCCTAAATACACATGCCCAGCACGAAGATACACTTATAACTTAGAGATATACGTGTCTTAAGTGTCTAATTGCATAACCTCTTGCATAACTATTACAAACATCGGGTTTCTGAAACCACAATTTTGTTTTTTGTTTACATTTGCCATTTTCAACGAACTGCTTTCGGGTTTCCGATCAATCATTGGATAACATTGTGATGACTCGTTCCCGATCTCGTTTTCGAGGTTTTGTTCGGGAAGTTTAAGGAGTTCAATGTAAACATTGTGCAAACCTTTATTGCGGAACGTATTAAAGTTTTGGCAACTATTCAATAACTGTTAATTTGATAACTTTCAAGTAAATACGTCAATACATAAGCATTATTTTGTGCACACATAAGTCTGGATTAACAGCGTGTTTGTGTTACTTGCCAATATAATCCCTTAAACCTTCGTATGTAAAATGTATATTATCCATTGAGTGAATATCAGAAAGTCTTGCCTTATCAGATAACTAATATATAAATAAGCTATGCCATCCAGTCTTGTTGTGCTAATATTTTGCTATTTAATAACATGAGCTGGAGAATTGCACTAGTGTCAAAAAATGTGATTTGACAATGTCAGTAAAGATAATAAACCCAAAAGAAAACAATTAAGAAAACTAAATTCAATTACCGGAACTTGATGGAAGGAACCAAACGGATTTAAAAACAACAACAAACCAATCAAAGGGAATTTCATTACTGAAATATTAACAATTCAATTCAAATTTATTGGCAAACTATCAGCAAAAATATGCCTTTGGCCATTAACAATATTTTTAAATCATATGGCAAAGACATAACAATTACATATTACAATCAATACATTTTGAATTGTTTAAGTATCATAGTATATATAACATAGATAACATAGATGAGCAACAGTAAAAAACTGTAACACACAAACTTTGAAAATGCACACTGCCGAGCGAGCATGTACTCACTTTTTTCTACATTTTTAAGCAAAACAACGAAATATGAAAATTAGGTATTAATCAGATGGTTACGAACCTTAAATGCTTCATATATAAATTTAGAAATATTAAAGGGGAACGCAACCCTGTGTATAAAACAGAATAATATTAATAGCTATGAGTTCAGCTTTTTATTAATAGTATTATTATGCATAAATTCGAGTCCATAAAGATATATCAGCTCGTTTTGTAACGGTCATTTTCGCACATCGACTATGTGGTGGAAGTCGCCATATTGGATACCTGCGTGACGTCATAACTGCACTTCCGGTTTAAAACATAATTGATTTTATACGCTACAGCAGATATAGAAACGTGCAATTATAGTCACCGGCAAAAGTACTCGCAAGAATAATAAAATGGATTTTAGTAACGGAGAAGGACTTGTGGCCTACAACTTTGAACCAGAATTTTCAGAAGCAGAGTTAAATTAATTAGAAGACGAGAGAAATAGTGAGACGGCACAGTTGTTCACACATGTGAAAGATTTTTGCAGCTGCGAAAACTGTGTAATGATGCTTTCGTCTGACGAAAATACGTGCTGCAGATGCAATGACCACACTATTGGAAATTTAGAAGATTTAGAATGTATCACAGAAATAATACAGAGATGTCACAGCAATGTCTTATGCAGTTTTCACCCAAAAAGATGATAACTGTTAAACAGTCACACCGATCATGAACCAGAGATCAAACCCGAAACCCATCAATCACGACTCTTACATCTTATCATGTAGCCTGACATTGATGGTTGAATTTTTCAAAATAGTAAAATTACCCTTAGCTTGATAAAAAAGGTAATTATTGCCGTCAGTGTTGATGTAGATCCAGGCGAGCCTGCACATTCATACTGTACTATCTCAGTCAATACATTATCAAAAAAAAAACCACCAAAAAACACTTATTAGACCAGGAATGGAATTTAAGGGAAAATGTTTTGTTACATATATTTACCTGTCTAAGAGAGAATAAGAAATAATATTATATCTCTTTTCTTATCGTGTTTAGCTGGTGCGGCCATTGTTGCGTACTGAGAAATGGCTGATAAAATTTTGATTTAATACCCTTTTTGGTAAATTTAGATGAAGCATGAATGAGTTGCGTTTTTTTGTGATGTTTTACATAACTGGCACTGTCTTTTGTTTATTCAAATGGTGTTACTACCCAATTTGATATATGATGATTATCTATTCTTCCAGTTCTCTTAACATATATGAATATGTCTCCTTATAGGGAGTGTCATATGGAATATAATGTCTACAGGCATATTGCACAAAGTGTATGTTACTGTCCAGCTACTGGCACCCTGCTGAGCTTTCATAATTCACCAACACCACATTCACACCATGTGGTAATGAGAAATACCCTGCCACAGTGTGCATATTGTACCCTAATAAGCGTAATCACCACAGGTTTAATGACCCCAGGGTTTCTGACATAGTTATATCACATAGTGTTATGCCTTATTACTAATTTAAACATTTTCAGTTAATTAGGGTTTCAATATCAATGCAAACTTACAAGTAAAAGAAATATGTTATATGATTTTATGAATATTTTTCATAAATTGAATACCAGAACACTATTTTAACAGTAAAAAAAACTTTTCGTGTATTAATGAATAAATAAAGGAACAAAGGTTTTACTTTATCTTTTTTCATTACGAAGTAGAGGTAGTTCAAATGTCTATTCAAGAATAATGACCTAGTTGACTGTGAAAAAGCCATATATCAATAAACTAAATTGCCTATTAATTATAAAATTAATAAAATGAGTTTACGAACAATTAATGGTTGACTGAATATTTAGCATCATTTTTTTGCCACCGGGGGTTTACTGTACAGATGTTCAGGTAACCTAACCACTGTTTCCTGCAAAAGTTAACCAGTACTCGAGCACACCCAACAACCGCAAGTTACTGATAATTTTTCCACTCGAATCAGCAGTTAGAGACAAATGATATTGAGACACAATGTTGTATGTCAGTCATCACAGAGACTGTCGCCGGGTGGGGATTCGAACTCGAGACACCTGGATTGATAGTTAGACACATAACTGACTGAGCTAATCGGGCCTGTCACAATTAATTGGCCTTAATTTGTATTTTAATAATAACTTTTAAATACCATGTCGTTTTCACACCTTATGTTTTGGCATTAACCTCTTGTTTTTATTGTTAATTGGATTATCACACCTGTTTAAACAGCCTGCAGTTATAAGATTGTGAAAGTTTGCTATATCAATTTCGCAATATTTTGGAAGAGTATAAAAAATTACAAATTAAATTTCAGAAATCAGCTGAGCTATATGTTATTAGCACATTTTTAAGAGCTTCCCACTGGATAATATACACTAAGTCTATATGTATGTCGCATATGGTCATATTCGTACTGAAATCATCAGAAATTGTATGCTTGGGTAGTAGTACGCCAAGGCATTGGTACGCTTCATTCTGCAATCTTAAGTCCTACCCCAAAGTATAAAGGCGTTTTGCGCGTGATGTCACCAGAAGCTTGACACTGAGGCAATGTGAAATCACATATTAGGAAAACTAAAAACAACGCTGCCCACAAAACATATCGCATTACTCCACTCACTTATTCCGCTGAAGAAAACAATGTTTATGGTTAAGTCCTTCAATTCAGAATAGTATTCGCGTTTAATTGTCTTCCTTCGATGTTCACTAATGTACTGTATATCTATCTATCAATTGTTTACGTGAATTAGTGTATATACAAAAGAGTATCAGTAGAAAGCAGTCACTAACGACACAATCAATTTTTCGCGAGAACTAGAACGGAAGTGCAGCTATGATGTCACCGAAAACCTCCAACATAAAAGAGCTTTAAAATGGCGGCGCCCATGATATATAGGAAACGCTTGAAATCATGATATTTAATATCGGTTTTCTCACTTGATAAATTTCGTTCAATTAAAATTTGTTGATTTTTGTGTTATTTACATGCCTATTTAACGATAAATGGCCATTTATATTCTGACATGCGGTACCCTTTAACAAGTAGTTTTCGTCCTTTCGTGGATAATAAATTTACAAATTTATTAGACGTAGGCCATGCGTTCCGTGGAAAATATTTACGACGTAAATCGTAGTATCTTGGACATATTAGTAAAAAATGGTATTCGGACTCTATTGTATTGTTCGTACACATTTGGCAAATTCTATTCTGTCTTTCGACACCAGTATATCTTCCGGATTCAATCGCAAGATTATGTGAATTTAATCAAAAACAGCTCAATTGTTTTCGTTTGGTATCATCTGTAACTAAAGATAAATATTCCTCATATATAAAATCAGTTTTAAATTTACAGTAATAATTAAGTTTTGGCATTGCATGAATATTTCCTCTCCAAAATTGGATGTATTGATCCCGCAGTCGTTGTTTAATAATGGGCAAATAGTTGACATTTCTATTAAAATTATCCCAAATATAACTATAACCCAAATCGTCTAATATTGTTTAAATTCTTTGAGCCCAGCTTTGTTTTTGTTGTTGATTATTCATATTTATATATTGTTCCATGAAAACTCGATGGATAAGAGAACCAGGATTGCTTTTGATTTTTATCCAAAATTTAATCGCTCGTTCTTTACAAATAATCGATAACGGATATCTGCCTAGATCACCTAGCACAGCAAGAGTAGGTATTTGGGTTTTCACTCCTAATATACGCTTACAGAATTTTATATGTATTTTATCGATATCTTTGTAGTCATACACTCCCCATATCTCTGCACTGTATAAGAGAATACGTACTACCATTGTATCAAAAAGTGATAATTTTGTTTTAATATCGAGTTTAATTCTTGTGAACAATGATAATAAATTATTCATAGCTCTTAGAGCTTGATCTGCTAGAGTTTTTGGACTTATTTTCATATTACCGTTATACATACATTTGGCTCCTAAGTAGCAGAAATTGTCTACAATATCCATTTTTTCACCATTTATGAGCCATTCTAGGTTATGAACTTGTTTTCTGTTTTCAAAAATACAAACTTTAGTTTTATTGATATTAATTTTTAATCCCTGAAATATTAACATTGATATGTGTATTTCGCAGTTGGTAGTTGGGGATTCGGACAACCAATTACCGACCAATTGCAAGTTTGGGATTCGGATTCGTTATTATAATTACTATTTAATTTACATATTTTATTCGTGTTTATATGTTTAAAAATATTATTGTAATCAATAAAATATATGTAAATTACTGTAACATCTGAATCCCCATCTTGCATCTGGTTGGTAGTTGGCGATTCGCAACGAATCCTCAACTGGACATTTGGAATCGCAGTCTGGTGAGTATACTCGTTATACTGAAGAACCAACCCGGCACTGGTGTGTTATTTATTATTATAAACTTGTTTTTTTTATTGAACTGATATGTTAACTTAATAAAACAGCGATTTAAAAAAATCCGAATCCCCAACTGGCAGCTGGTTGGTAGTTGGCGATTCGCGGTGAATCCTCAACTGGACATTTTGAATCGCCGTCTGGTGAGTATACTCGTTATATTGTGGAGACAACGCGGTTCTGGTGTCTTTTTATTATTTTAAGCTGTTTTCTATTGAATCAATTTGTTCAAATATTAAAACAGCTATTTGAAAAAATCCGAATCCCCAACTGGCAGATGGTTGGAAGTTGGTGATTCACGACGAATCTCTAACTGAATATTTTGAATCGCCGTCTGGTGAGTATACTGGTGTGTTATTTATTATAATAAACTTTTTTTTTTGTGAATTGATTTGTTAAAACAGCGATTTAATAAAATAAAACTCGAATCCCCAACTGGCAGCTGGTTTGGTAGTTGGCGATTTGCAGCGAATCCCAAACTGGAAATTTTGAACCGCCTCCTGATGAATATAGTCATGGAATTGAAGGAACAACGCGGGATGGTCTGTATTCATTGTTATAAACTGTTTTTCTATTAAATTGATTTGTGTTGTGAAACATTTGAAAAAAATCCAAATCCCCAACTGGCAGCTGGTTGGTAGTTGGCGATTGGCAACGAATCTTGAACTGGAAATTTTACCTAAGTGATAGAAAACAACGCGTTGTGATAACAGGTGTCCAATCGGATTGGAATGACAATAAGACCGGTGTACCCCAAGGCTCTGTGTTGGGGTCACTATTTCTTCTATATATAAATGACATCGTAGATGATATCAATTCAAACATTCGTCTTTTTCGCAGATGACTAAGGTCTTTTTATTATAGTAGATAACCCTATTCAAGCTGCAACTACTCTAAATTCCAACTTGTTAAAATATTTAATTGGACAGACAAAAGGCTTGTCAAATTTAACCCCTTATAAAATAGAATCTCTTTTGATTTTACGCAAGGTCAATTTCATAAACCATCCATCATTTTTTATGAATAATCATATGATAACCGAAGTAGACGATCACAAACATCTTGGTGCTTTTCTGTCTAATGACTTATTGATTATATCGAAACAAAAACATGGAACAGAATAAATATTATGAAAAAAATTAAATACAGTCTTGATAGGGTAGCATTAGAAACTATATATACATCATTTATAAGACCCCTTCTAGAATATGGAGATATACTATTTGATATTTGCACTCAATATGAGAAAATGAAGCTGCAAGAATAGTGACAGGAACAACCAAGCTTGTATCTCTCGAAAAACTATATAATGAAATTAAATTGGAATCACTTAGGAACATATGTCGAAAACATAAACTTGTTTTACTCTACAAAATGCAACACCACTTAACTCCCGATTTCCTTTCCGGGCTGTTACCAACGACTGTTGGTGACATCTCCAGGTATAATCTTAGAAACTCTAATAATATCCAAACGTTAAATACACGCTCTAATTACCATTATGATTCTTTCTTTCCTTCTTCTATACGGGAATGGAACACTTTTACAGATGAAATAAAAGATTCACAAACAGTTTGTGAATTTAAATATATGCAGAACCGCAATGCTAGAAAAGTACCAGAATACTATTATTACGGCGAAAGAAGTATTTAAATTCTGCCTACGAGACTCCGAACTAAGTGCAGTTCTCTCAATTATGATCTATTTACAAAACAAATGTCAGAGTCTCATCTGTGCTCCTGTGGCAACGTTCAACACGCTCAACATTTTTCCTTCCATGTAATAAATATAATGAAGCGAGGAATGAATTGCGAAACGCACTATGTAATATTTGAATTATTAACCTAAAAACTCTTCTTTATGGAAATCAAAATGTCTCACTTGAAACATACATTCGTATTTTTAATGCAGCACATTCGTATATTAAAAGCACAAAACGATTTTAGCAGATCACTCCAACTTCAACTATGATATTAAGAACAACTTGTCCTTGCCCCCTACCCCATCTGTGTCACCCTAAATTACTTTCATATTTTTTATATTTTAGTATGAACTTTTTCACCTATATTCGATTTAAAATTGTATTTAGAAATATTTCCCTTATGATATCGTATGTCATGGTACTTTATCGTCCTAGTGTGTATATGTATGAGCCCATTTAACTACTGGTACCGACTACGATTTATACATATTTCTCTTACTATTTAACTATTTATTCAATAATACTTAACTATTCAAAATATTTAATTAAATAGTTGCAATTGTCAATGTTAATAACAGTTAAATATTATAAACGAAGTACATTTCATGAGTAAAGATTATGTTCCAACTTCTAAAACAAAATGGGAGAATGATTTAAATATTCGTATTAATCTGAGAGATAGTAAGTATTACGTTCTTCCTTTCAATGTCACTAAAGTTACAAATTTACAATGGTTCCAATTTAGAATTAATCACAGAATTCTTGGAACAAACTCATTGCTTAAAAAAAAAGATTAAAGAATCCGATGTATGTTCCTTTTGTCAAAGAGAAACCGAAACTATTAAACATATATTTATTGACTGCATAGTTACACAACATTTTTTTCAAAGTTTTAAAAATTATCTGAATGAAAAGTGCAATACGATAAATACAGACTGGTCATCTTCAGACATAATCTTTGGCAGTATGAAATTTGAAACTGTTTTGAATAGGCTGCTATATACTGCTAAACACTCCATATACTGTCAAAAAATGAAAAACAATATTCCTATTTTTGAACCATTCAAACACTATATTAAAATGTTGTATGAAACAGAACGATGTATTGCCAAAAAAAACATTGAGGTGGAAAGATTTGATTTGTTATGGAACCTATACATTCCCCTTATATCTTAAAAATAAAGACTATTAATTTTACATTTTTCAGATTTATGTATTATAAAAGTTGCCCTCCAGGATGGCCTCTTTGCTTATTTTGTGGAGACAATACTTTAATGAAAATCTCCTGCCTCGATTTTTTCTATTGTTGTTTTTGTTTTTTTCTTTTTCTACTTATATATTGTTTTATAATGATCCAACTTCTGTTTTATTTTTCATTAAAAGAAAAGGAAAGTGTTTATATAACAATTTTACATCCGGAAACCTCTAATAAATATAATCACACAAAAAACAACCCCAATATAATAAAATTCATGTAATTATTGCCACTACATCTTTTCTGTAAAAGGGATACACCAAAATACATATTTAATATTTAGTAAGGTCCTACACCAAGCCAGCCACTATAGACTTAAGAGAGAAAAATCTCCTGAAGTCATTAGACAACATTATTTTCTTATACTATCATCTGCTATGTCGAATTATATTTTATTTCTGTTTGATTTTTGTTTTAGCTCGAGCTACAGTCTATAATTTGTTGAGACTGGTGTGTCCCTTTAAGATTAATGTATATATGTGTATTCAGTGGAAGGAAAAAGAAAGTATACATACCTATAAACGTCGACAGGTCAAGGAACAATAAATGTATTGCATATAAATTTTGTATATTTATATTTCATCATACTGTTGAATCAAAAAACAAACATTTAATTCATTTCAAAGCAAAACAATAAGAAAAAATTAGTTCATTTTTCCATCACATGAATAAACTTAATCAATAATGAAATAATTTTAAAAACCAAAATGTATGCTTTCTTTTTCCTTTCAGTGTATATATATATATGAATGTATGTTACAACTTGACAGATATATATATTTGTACGGTTTGTTGAGGGATGGCCCACCCCGACCCTCACAGACCTATTACGGGGTGATTAAATGGATCACTTTTCAGTGATTGAAATTAAAAAAAATAAATAAACGAAGTACACGAATTGCCATTAATATAAGAATTTACACCATAAGCAGAAGAACAACATCATAAGCATTATGCTTCCGTTCTAATCCTTTTTCTATTATTGTAAAAACTTGTAATACTGTATAAAATGTACTTATATTGAGAAATAAAATATGTTTAAACCAACTGGAAATTTTGAATCACCTCCTGATGAATATACTCATGATATTAATGGAACAACGCAAAATGATGTTTATTTAATGTTGTAAACTGTTTCACTATAGAATTGCTTTATTTTTTAAAACAAAAATCGATTTGAAAAAAAAAATCCGATTCCCAACTGTATACTAATATATAACTATATATTAATGTCAGCAGCATTTGGACTCTTTCAGGTACACTGTAAGACTTCATGTGTAACAGACAGAAAAGAAATCAGAATATATTTGTAACTGCTATAATATATTGACATATATTGAGCACGTACCACACTAACTTGACAGCCAGAGACTATATCTTGTTGCGTGCGTGCGTGCGTGCGTGCGTGCGTGCGTGCGTGCATGCTGTGTGTAACGTACTGCAATTCAAATGAACATGACGTAATCGTCTAGTATGATTTACTCTATGTTATAACATTATTTTGTGTATTATATTGTTGTATGCCATTAGTTGTCATTATCATGATTATTATTATGTTCTTTGTGTATTAATATATGCATACTGCTCTCCAATAATGGAGGAAATAAAGAAAATATAATTTATTATATAATATATTTCCGTCGAGTCAAGATGTGTTGCATGTAATTCCTGATTGATACCAATTATATTGGGTTGGTAGATGCCTTGATATTATGTCTATGGTTTGCACTTTGAGGTCGCATAGAGCATCTGATGCATAGAGCTCCCCGAGGAGCTGTATACATGGCGTCCTGACGCATAGACTTCCCGGGAACTGTATACAGTACGTCCTGACGTATAGACTTCCCGGGAACTGTATACATTGCGTCCTGACGTATAGACTTCCCGAGAACTGTATACATTGTGTCCTGACGCATAGACTTCCCGGGAACTGTATACATTGCTCTCTGACGCATAGACTTACCGGGAACTGTAAACATTGCGTCCTGACACATAGACTTCCCGAGAACTGTATACATTGTGTCCTGACGCATAGACTTCCCGGGAACTGTATACATTGCGTCCTGACGCATAGACTTCCCGGGAACTGTTTACATTGCGTCCTGACGCATAGACTTCCCGGGAACTGTATACATTGCGTCCTGACACATAGACTTCCCGAGAACTGTATACATTGCGTCCTGACGCATAGACTTCCCGGGAACTGTATACATTGCGTCCTGACACATAGACTTCCCTAGAACTGTATACATTGCGTCCTGACACATAGACTTCCCGGGAACTGTATACATTGCGTCCTGACGTATAGGCTTCACGGGAAGCCCTTACGTTAAGCCTCGACGTATAGCGTTCCCAGGATCTCTATGCGTCAAATAATCATACCAACTTTAAAACTCGTCTGGCATCTTGAAGCATAGAGCTCCCGAATTAAAAATGATAGTCTTACTGACTATCACATAATTTGCTAACGCCATCATTGTTATAATTATACAGTGTCTAAATGTCCACCAGCATTGTTGTTTTAATCTACACGAAAACCATGCATTAGGACCATGTTTATAATAAAATTCGGATTTTCCTTTTGTTTAATGATCATTTTGTTTAATAATAACATTTCCACCCCTATATTCGATATAAGGACCGCTTGTACGACGACGGATTAGTGTATTTTCTTTTAATTTAATTCCGGAAATTTGACCACCAGTTGATCCTGTCATTCTTTTCACTTCTCTTTATTTCATGTGAAGGTTATTAACAAGACATTGGATGTTCATAAAGTGTGTGCAAGGGGATCTTTGTTAATTAGGTGTTTATTGTGATTTCAATTTTCTCCCTTTATGATTCATTGTATCTTCAAGAACCAACGGGTTTCTGTGTATTGAACGCGTCCATACTCAGTTTTGCAAAAAAATGTTAAGGTGAAAAAATCTACTCAAAATGATTTTATATATGGTGAGTTAGGTAGATGCACTTGTAAAACTAGACGATTGTTATGTATCAGAAATTGGTTTAAAATTGTTCAAACGAATGAGCTAAAATATATCAAATTAGTATACAATGACATGTTGAGTGATATTGAACAGCGGTCTCGTGTTCAAAACTTGGCCAGTAAAGTTCGAGAATTATTGAGTAACCACGGGTTTTATAAAGTTTGGTTGAATCAAGGTGTAGGTAAAATCAATCATTTTTCAGAAGTTTTTACGCAACGGCTAAACGATATTCATCCAGAGCTTTATTCTGTTGAAACATAGCTAGTTTTGACATGCAGTTTCATCTTAATAACATCAAAATAAACCAGTCGGGCAAAAACTGTCAAAGCTACGAATGTCATCTCATATATTAAGGACTGAATCAGGTCGATGGACAAGAAACAGAGTCGATGTTGATGAGAGAAAATGTAAATACCGTAATATACTTGAAGACGAGATGCATTTTATCATAGGTTGTCCTTTGTATGCTGTTTTTCACAAAAGATATGTAAAAAAAATATTTCTATGAAAGACCAAGTATGTGAAAACTTGTGTTACTATTAAAAACTGAAAACAAGAGAGATATTTTTAATCTTGGTCTGTTTTTACAGAAAACTTTTAAATTAAGAAATGAAATACTGCATAATAATTAACATGATTTCCTTCTCCCAAATCACTCAGAAAAGAAGAAATCATATGTTTCTTAAAACAAAAACACTGCAGAATATTAAATGGGGATAATTAACACAATTATGTTGTAATGCATGCATTATTCAATATCAAATTGACATATAACTTTGTTACATATATATGTCATACTTAACAAAAACTGGGAATAAATACATGTACCAAATTGTATTGTTAAATTTTCTTTGTATAAGGCTGTATGTCATATTGTTTTGTAAATATTTTGACTCATGGATCAGTCTGATTCTTTGTCATTAAAGAAATAAAATTTCAAAAAAGTTCTATGTCCTTTTTTTATTGCGTGTGAGTAGTCATGCATCCTTAACTGGATCTTACTCATATAAAGCTATCAGTTCATGTATGTAAATTGTCCGTCCAGTCCATATGTGGTGCATGTAAAACCACAGTATATAAGTCATGACTGATACCACATCTATTGGTTTGGTAGATGCCTTGATATTGTGTCTATGGTTTGCAGTGTAGATATTTGCGCTTGCATATATATATGCATAAGGCTGACAAACCAGTTTTAAATATTTATTGAATCTTTTACAAAACTGGATATTATCGCAGGAACATTTTCTACGTCAACTGGAATCTAATAGTATGTTTCCACAAATTGTGTTAAACTTGACTATTAATTTATCTACTTTTATCTTACCGGAAAAGTATTTGCTGTGAGATAAAATATTAATCACCTGAATATTGTCAAATTTAGTTTTGCCTACCTAAATAATGAAATGGTACGAACTCGTAAATGTGATATGATATTTTGTTTAAGGCATTTTTTACACAAAATAAAAGGAGATTGTCGTCTGCTGTATTCAAATGTATATCTTCGTAAAGTAGTTCCAATCCGTTTTTCTTTCCTTTCTTTTGCATGTGCTTTATTTCTATTATTTTTCGGTGTTTGCTAGTAAAAAAACATCTTAGCAACCTTTACAGCTTACATCTAAGAATGAAAATAAACCAACATTAAAAATGCAAATTCAGCTGTTTTCGTTAAATAAAATATTATTATTATGATTGTGGTTATCATTTTCATTATCATTAATTATCATATGATTATGATTATCATTATTTGCCATATGATTGTCATTATCATTATTTGCCATATGATTACCATTATCATTATTTATCATATGATTATCATTATTTTCCATATGATTATCATTATCATTAATTAGCATATGATTATCATTATTTACCATATGATAATCATTATCATTATTTATCATATGATTATCATTATCATTATTTGCCATATTTTTATCATTATCATTATTTGCCATATAATTATCATTGTCATTATTTACCATATGATTATCATTATCATTATTATGGTATATCATTATGGTATGGGTAAAGTCTAATACAACATTGAAGTGTATCTATTAAATGTTGTTGTGTTTCTTTTTGACAAAACTTCATCAAACTTCTGCTTAAAATTGCTTTTGTCACAAACGCAGTTGTAAACACAGGTTTTGGCGAAGTTTTGTCCAGTAGAAATGTTATCTCGATGCGTTATGTCGGTACTCGACTCTAGAGTTATATTGAATTTTCTTTATTCAATTTGGAAAGTCAATACAAAATTGGGATATATCCAGCTGGGATTGACAATCTCTAATTTTTGGGCGTTTTCTTCTTACAAATCTAAAAACCAGCAGGGCTCATGTCATTGTAAATTGTCCGTCGTCTGTCGTCCTTCCGTTAACATTTCTCTTGTGGACGCAATAGCACCCCCATTTTTCGTTTGATATTAACCAAACTTGCACAGCTGTTATATAACCACAAGATCCCAGACAAGTTCTTAAACCAGCGTTATTCGGCCACAAAAGCCTCCGCCACTGGGCTTATAAGCATATTTCAAGCGAAACATAAACATTTTCTCTGAAAGTTCAACTCCCAGACCTCAGATAGTGTACATGTAGCATTGCATGGAGCTTTCTTAAAAGATTTGTTGAAGTCGGATCATAGGGGTTAAATTTGGGGCGTCACAGGGGTCATCGTTTTACAAAGAGTATATTGGGAAAATGTTGTAAACGCAATATCACCCCAATATTTAATTGATCTTGATCAAAATTGCACAGCAGTTATATAACAACGGGATCTGTGACCAGCGTGATTTAACAACAATTTCCCCCACAACAGGGCTTATATATAATAGACACATTTAAGTTAAAAATTAAAAAAAAAAAAATCTAAAATTTCAATGCCCAGACCTTAGATATTTTACATGTAGCATTGTATGGAGGTCCCCTAAATGGTTTCTTCAAGTAGGGTCTCTGGGGACAAATCTGAGGCTGCTACAGGGGTCGTCGTTTTACATAGAGTTCTTGAATCAGCGTAATTTGACCACAGAATGGCCTATTTGTTATACAGTGTACCATCATAACAAGGAGTGACGAAATATTTTATATACAGTCTACTTTTATTGCAAGGAGTGACTGAATATTTGATATACAGTGTACCTTCATTACAAGGAGTGACTGATATACAGTGCATCTTCATCACAAGGAGTGACTGATATATAGTGTACATTCATTACAAGGAGTGATTGAACGTTTGATAAACAGTGTACCTTCATTACAAGGAGTGACTGAATATTTGATATACAGTGTACCTTCATTACAAGGAGTGAATGAACGTTTGATATACAGTGTACTTTTATTACAAGGAGTGACTGAATATTTGATATACAGTGTACCTTCATTACAAGGAGTGACTGAACGTTTGATATACAGTGTACTTTTATTACAAAGAGTGACTGAATATTTCATATACAGTGTACCTTCATTACAAGGAGTGACTGATATACAGTGTACCTTTATTACAAGGAGTGACTGAATATTTGATATACAGTGTACCTTCATTACAAGGAGTGACTGAATATTTGATATACAGTGTACTTTTATAACAAGGAGTGACTGAATATTTGATATACAGTGTACCTTCATTACAAGGAGGGACTGAACGTTTTATATACAGGGTACATTTATAACAAGGAGTGACTGAATATTTGATATACAGTGTACTTTTATTACAAGGAGTGACTGAACATTTTATTTACAGTGTACCTTTATTAAAATGAGTGACTGAACATTTGATATACAGTGTACTTTTATTACAAGGAGTGACTGAACATTTGATATACAGTGTACCTTCATTACAAGAAGTGACTGAATATTTGATATACAGTATACCTTCATTACAAAGAGTGACTGAATATTTGATATACAGTGTACTTTTATTACAAGGAGTGACTGAATATTTGATATACTGTGTACTTTTATTACAAGGAGTGACTGATATACAGTGTACCTTCATAACAAAGAGTGACTGAACGTTTGATATACAGTGTACTTTCATTACTAGTTGTGATTGAATATTTGATATACAGTGTACCTTCATTACAAGGAGTAACTGAATATTTGATATGCAGTGAACCTTCATTACAAGGAGTGACTTAACGTTTGATATACAGTGTATTTTTATTACAAGGAGTGACTGAATATTTGATATACAGTGTTCCTTCATTACAAGGAGTGACTGAATATTTTATATACAGTGTACTTTTATTACAAGGAGTGACTGAATATTTGATATAAAGTGTACTTTTATGACAAGGAATTACTGATATACAGTGTACCTTTATTACAAAGAGTGACTGAACATTTGATATACAGTGTACTTTTATTACAAGGAGTGACTGAATATCTGATATACAGTGTACCTTCATAACAAGGAGTGACTGAATATTTGATATACAGTGTACTTTTATAACAAGGAGTGACTGAATATTTGATATACAGTGTACCTTCATTACAAGGAGGGACTGAACGTTTTATATACAGGGTAAATTTATAACAAGGAGTGACTGAATATTTGATATACAGTGTACTTTTATTACAAGGAGTGACTGAACATTTGATTTACAGTGTACCTTTATTACAAGAAGTGACTGAATATTTGATATACATTTTACCTTCATTACAAAGAGTGACTGAATATTTGATATACAGTGTACCTTCATAACAAAGAGTGACTGAACGTTTGATATACAGTGTACTTTCATTACTAGTTGTGATTCAATATTTGATATACAGTGTACCTTCATTACAAGGAGTGACTGAACATTTGATATACAATGTATTTTATCACAAGGAGTGACTGATATACAGTGTACCTTCATTACAAGGAGTGACTGATATACAGTGTACCTTCATTACAAGGAGTGACTGAACATTTGGTATACAGTGTACCTTCATTACAATGAGTGACTGAATATTTGATATACAATGTCCTTTTATTACAAGGAGTGACTGAACATTTGATAGACAGTGTACTTTTATTACAAAGAGTGACTGAATATTTGATATACAGTGTACTTTTATTACAAGGAGTGACTGAACATTTTATTTACAGTGTACCTTTATTAAAATGAGTGACTGAACATTTGATATACAGTGTACTTTTATTACAAAGAGTGACTGAACATTTGATATACAGTGTACCTTCATTACAAGAAGTGACTGAATAATTGATATACAGTATACCTTCATTACAAAGAGTGACTGAATATTTGATATACAGTGTACTTTTATTACAAGGAGTGACTGAATATTTGATATACTGTGTACTTTTATTACAAGGAGTGACTGATATACAGTGTACCTTCATAACAAAGAGTGACTGAACGTTTGATATACAGTGTACTTTCATTACTAGTTGTGATTGAATATTTGATATACAGTGTACCTTCATTACAAGGAGTAACTGAATATTTGATATGCAGTGAACCTTCATTACAAGGAGTGACTTAACGTTTGATATACAGTGTATTTTTATTACAAGGAGTGACTGAATATTTGATATACAGTGTTCCTTCATTACAAGGAGTGACTGAATATTTTATATACAGTGTACTTTTATTACAAGGAGTGACTGAATATTTGATATAAAGTGTACTTTTATGACAAGGAGTTACTGATATACAGTGTACCTTTATTACAAAGAGTGACTGAACATTTAATATACAGTGTACTTTTATTACAAGGAATGACTGAATATTTGATATAGAGTGTACCATCATTACAAGGAGTGACTGAACATTTGATATACAGTGTACTTTCATTACAAAGAGTGATTGAATATTTGATATACAGTGTACCTTCATTACAAGGAGTGACTGAACATTTGATATACAGTGTACTTTTATAACAAGGAGTGACTGAATATTTGATATACAGTGTACCTTCATTACAAGGAGTGACTGAACGTTTAATATACAGTGTACTTTTATTACAAGGAGTGACTGAATATTTGATATACAGTGTACTTTTATTACAATGAGTGACTGAATATTTGATATACAGTGCACTTTTATTACAAGGAGTGACTGAGCATTTGATTTACAGTGTACCTTCATTACATGGAGTGAATGAACATTTGATATACAGTGTACTTTTATTACAAGGAGTGGCTGAACATTTGATATACAGTATACCTTCATTAAAAGGAGTGACTGAATATTTGATATACAGTGTATCATCATTACAAGGAGTGACTGAATATTTGATATACAGTGTACCTTTATTACAAGGAGTGACCGAACATTTGATATACAGTGTACTTTCATTACAAGGAGTGACTGAATATTTGATATACAGTGTACTTTTATTACAAGGAGTGACTGAATATTTGATATACAATGACCCTTCATTACAAGAAGTGACTGAACAGTTGATATACAGTGTATCTTCATTACAAGGAGAGACTGAATATTTGATATACAGTGTACTTTTATAACAAGGAGTGACTGAATATTTGATATACAGTGTACCTTCATTACAAGGAGGGACTGAACGTTTTATATACAGGGTACATTTATAACAAAGAGTGACTGAATATTTGATATACAGTGAACTTTTATTACAAGGAGTGACTGAACATTTGATTTACAGTGTACCTTTATTAAAATGAGTGACTGAACATTTGATATACAGTGTACTTTTTTTACAAGGAGTGACTGAACATTTTATATACAGTGTACCTTCATTACAAAAAGTGACTGAATATTTGATATACAGTTTACCTTCATTACAAAGAGTGACTGAATATTTGATATACAGTGTACCATCAATACAAGGAATGACTGAATATTTGATATACTGTGTACTTTTATTACAAGGAGTGACTGATATACAGTGTACCTTCATAACAAAGAGTGACTGAACGTTTGATATACAGTGTACTTTCATTACTAGTTTTGATTGAATATTTGATATACAGTGTACCTTCATTACAAGGAGTAACTGAATATTTGATATGCAGTGAACCTTCATTACAATGAGTGACTGAATATTTGATATATAGTGTACTTTCATAACAATGAGTGACTGAATATTTGATATACAGTGTACTTTTATAACAAGGAGTGACTGAATATTTGATATACAGTGTACCTTCATTACAAGGTGTGACTGAACGTTTGATATACAATGTACTTTTATTACAAGGAGTGACTGAATATTTGATATACAGTGTACTTTAATTACATGGAGTGACTGAACATTTGATATACGGCGTACCTTCATTACAAGGAGTGACTGAATATTTGATATACAGTGTACTTTTATTACAAGAAGTGACCGAATATTTGATATACAGTGTACTTTTATTACAAGGAGTGACAGAACATTTGCTATACAGTGTACCTTCATTACAAGGAGTGACTGAACATTTGATATACAGTATACCTTCATTACAAGGAGTGACTGAATATTTGATATACAGTGTACCTTCATTACAAGGAGTGACCGAATATTTGATATACAGTGTACTTTCATTACAAGGAGTGACTGAATATTTGATATACAGTGTACCTTCATTACAAGGAGTGACTGAACATTTGATATACAGTGTACTTTTATTACAAGGAGTGACTGAATATTTGATATACAGTGTACTTTTATTACAAGGGTGACTGAACATTTGATATACAGTATACCTTCATTACAAGGAGTGACTGAATATTTAATATACAGTGTACTTTTATTACAAGGAGTGACAGAATATTTGATATACAGTGTACTTTTATTACAAGGATTGACCGAATATTTGATTTACAGTGTACTTTTATTACAAGGAGTGACTGAACATTTGATATGCAGTGTACTTCCATTGCAAGGAGTGGCTGAATATTTGAAATACAGTGTACCTTCATTAGAATGAGTGACTGATATACAGTGTACCTTTATCACAAGGAGTGACTGAATATTTGATATACAGTGTACCTTCATTACAAAGAGTGACTGGATATATGATATACAGTGTACTTTTATTAGAAGGAGTGACTGAATATTTGAAATACAGTGTACCTTCATTACAAGGAGTGACTGATATACAGTGTACCTTCATCACAAGGAGTGACTGAATATTTGATATACAGTGCACTTCATTACAATGAGTGACCGAATATTTGATATACAGTGTACCTTCATTACAAGGAGTGACTGAATATTTGATATACAGTGTACCTTCATTACAAGGAGTGACTGATATACAGTGTACCTTCGTCAGAAGGAGTGACTGAATATTTGATATACAATATCCTTTTATTACAAGGAGTGACTGAATATTTGATATGCAGTGAACCTTCATTACAATGAGTGACTGAATATTTGATATATAATGTACCTTCATAACAATGAGTGACTGAATATTTGATATACAGTGTACTTTTATAACAAGGAGTGACTGAATATTTGATATACAGTGTACTTTTATTGCAAGGAGTGACTGAATATTTGATATACCGTGTACCTTCATTACAAGGAGTGACTGAATATTTGATATACAGTGTATTTTTATAACAAGGAGTGACTGAATATTTGATATACAGTGTACCTTCATTACAAGGAGGGACTCAACGTTTTATATACAGTGTACATTTATAACAAGGAGTGACTGAATATTTGATATACAGTGTACTTTTATAACAAGGAGTGACTGAACATTTGATTTACAGTGTACCTTCATTACAAGGAGTGACTGAACATTTGATATACAGTGTACTTTCATTACAAGGAGTGACTGAATATTTGATATACAGTGTACCTTCATTACAAGGAGTGACTGAATATTTGATATACAGTGTACCTTTATTACAAGGAGTGACCGAATAATTGATATAGAGTGTACTTTCATTACAAGGAGTCACTGAATATTTGATATACAGTGTACTTTTATTACAAGGAGTGACTGAATATTTTATATACAGTGTACCTTCATTACAAGAAGTGACTGAACATTTGATTTACAGTGTATCTTCATTACATGGAGTGACTGAATATTTGATATACAGTGTACATTCATTACAAGAAGTGACTGAACGTTTGATATACAATGTACTTTTATTACAAGGATTGACTGAATATTTGATATACAGTGTACTTTCATTACAAGAAGTGAATGAACGTTTGATATACAGTGTACCTTAATTACAAGGAGTGACTGAATATTTGATATACAGTGTTCCTTCATTACAAGAAGTGACTGAACGTTTGATATAGAGTGTACTTTTGTTACAAGGAGTGACCGAATATTTGATATACAGTGTACCTTCATTACAAGGAGTGACTGAACGTTTAATGTACAGTGTACTTTTATTACAAGGAATGACTGAATATTTGATATAGTGTGTACCTTCATTACAAAGAGTGACTGAATATTTGATATACAGTGTACTTTTACTACAATGAGTGATGAATATTTGATATACAGTGTACTTTTATTACAAGGAGTGACTGATATACAGTGTACCTTCATAACAAAGAGTGACTGAACGTTTGATATACAATGTACTTTCATTACAAGGAGTGGTTGAATATTTGATATACAATGTACCATCATTACAAGGAGTGACTGAACATTTGATATACAGTGTACCTTCATTGCAAGGAGTGACTGAATATTTGATATACAGTGTACCTTCATAACAAGGAGTTACTGAATATTTGATATAAAGTGTACCTTCATTACAAGGAGTGACCGAATATTTAATATACAGTGTACTTTTATTACAAGGAGTGACCGAACATTTGATATACAGTGTACCTTCATTACAAGGAGTTACTGAACATTTGATATACAGTGTACCTTCATTACAAGGAGTGACTGAATATTTGATATACAGTGTACCTTCAATACAAGGAGTGACTGAATATTTGATATACAGTGTACCTTTATTTCAAGGAGTAAGCGAATATTTGATATACAGTGCACTTTCATGACAAGGAGTGACCGAATATTTGATTTACAGTGTACCTTCATTGCAAGGAGTGACTGAATATTTAATATACAGTATACCTTCATAACAAGAAGTGACTGATATACAGTGTACCTTCATCACAAGAAGTTACTGAATATTTGATATACAGTGTACCTTCATTACAAGGTGTGAATATTTGATATACAGTGTACCTTCATTACAGTAAGTGACTGAATATTTGATATACAGTGCACCTTCATTACAAAGAGTGACTGATATACAGTGTACCTTCATCACAAGGAGTGACTGAATATTTGATATACGGTGTACCTTCATTACAAGGAGTGACCGAATATTTGATATACAGTGTACTTTTATTACAAAGAGTGTCCGAATACTTGATATACAGTGTACTTTTATTACAAGGAGTGACTGTATATTTGATATACAGTGTACTTTTATTACAAGGAGTGACTGAATATTTGATATACATTGTACCTTCATTACAAGGAGTGACTGATATACAGTGTACCTTCATCACAAGGAGTGACCGAATATTTGATAAAAATGTGTACTTCTATTACAAGGAGTGACCAAATATTTGATATACAGTGTACCTTCATTACAAGGAGTAACCGAATATTTGATATACAGTGTACTTTTATCACAAGGAGTGACTGATATACAGTATACTTTCATTACAAAGAGTGACCGAATATTTGATATACACTGTACTTTTATCACAAGGAGTGACTGGTATACAGTGTACCTTCTTAACAAGGAGTGATCGAATATTTGATATACAGTGTACCTTCATTACAAAGAGTGACTGTATATTGTATTCTTATTATCCATGACCGGATATTTTATCTCTACTTTTTAATAAAGGTTAAATAATATAAGTATGAATACGATTGTGGTTTACCACTAGCGCTGGATCTGTTCTTTAATAAAAATGATAATCCTACACGGAGGGGGCTATTTTACACAATACGTTGGTGTCACAGATAGCGTTGCTATCTCGTGCTGTTGTCATGCACGGCGCTTGGGAATGTTTAGATTATAATACCTGTTTTATCCAATAAAACACAATATTAAATGATTTATCAGTACATATGGAAAGCCGGGACTGTCTTCTGTGCTGCATTTTTTGTATATGACATACATTTTTCTTTGGAAATAATAAATCTACAGCATGAAATGATAACTATTTATACTTAATACAATTACAAAACTACGGCATGTAATGATAATTAATTCTACTCAATACAACGACAAATCTACGGCATGTTATGATAAATAATCCTACTCAATACAACGACAAATCTGCGAAATGTAAAAACTATTAATCCTATTCAATACAACGACAAATCTACGGCATGTAATGATTATTAATCCTACTCAATACAACGACAAATCTACGGCATGTAATGATTATTAATCCTACTCAATACAACGACAAATCTACGGCATGTAATGATTATTAATCCTACTCAATACAACGACAAAACTATGGCATGTAATGATTATTAATTCTACTCAATGCATCGACAAATCTACGGCATGTAATGATAACTAATTTTACTTCATACAATGACAAATCCTACGGCATGTCATGATAATTAATTTTACTCAATACAATGACAAAACTACGGCATGTTAAGATTATTAATTCTTCTCAATGCATCGACTAAACTACGGCATGTTATGATTATTAATACTACTCAATACAACGACAAAACTACGGCATGTTATGATTATTAATCCTACTCAATACAACGACAAAACTACGGCATGTTATGATTATTAATTCTACTCAATGCAACGACAAAACTACGGCATGTTATGATTATTAATCCTACTCAATGCAACGACAAAACTACGGCATGTTATGATTATTAATCCTACTCAATGCAACGACAAAACTACGGCATGTAATGATTATTAATCCTACTCAATGCAACGACAAAACTACGGCATGTAATGATTATTAATTCTACTCAATGCAACGACAAAACTACGGCATGTAATGATTGTTAATCCTACTCAGTGCAACGACAAAACTACGGTGTAATGATTATTAATTCTACGCAATGCAACGACAAAACTACGGCATGTAATGATTATTAATTCTACTCAATGCAACGACAAAACTACGGCATGTTATGATTATTAATACTACTCAATACAACGACAAATCTACGGCATGTAATGATTATTAATTCTACTCAATGCAACGACAAAACTACGGCATGTTATGATTATTAATTCTACTCAATACAACGACAACACTACAGCATATAATGATAATTAATCCTACTAAATACAATGACAAAAATCTACATAATATAATAATAAATCTACATCGTATAAGAAAGAATGCATAGCATATAAAGATAAATCTACATATTATGATAAAGAAAGCACATAATATAAAGGAAATTGTGCGTCATATACCGAAAAAGAAGCACAGAAGACTGTTACAGCTTTCCATAAGTTCATATAGCATGCAGTGCAATTTAGATAAACATCAAATCGTCAAATATACCAATACAGCAAAATTAAATAAGTTAATAATTTCAACATTACAATGATTAAAAATGATTTCGGATAATTTAAGTTATTTTATCAATAGTTTAACTTTACAATAACTTGGTCAAGACCATAATGTTAAACAATCAATTATTGTAAATTAATAAAAATAAATAATTGTATCAATTTGTTTTACTTTAGAGTAAACAATGATATTGCATATACATATATTTTATGACTGGAAGAAATAACATCTTTCAGCCAACCTACTAATCTCACCGACCCTGACGGAAGGCAGCGTTCCTGGTTAGCAGGTTGACAAGCTGGTAGAATAAATAACATATTTAATCTGACCTAGCTTGACGGTTGGCAGCGTTCCTGGTTAGCAGGTTTGCATGCTGGTAGAATAAATAACGTCTTTCTGTCAGCCAACTAAAATCATCGACCCTGACGGAAGGCAGTGTTCCTGGTTAGCAGGTTGGCATGCTGGTAGAATAAATATCATCTTTCTGCCAGCCAACTAACCTGACCGAGCCTGATGGAAGGCAGCATTCCTGGTTAGCAGGTTGTCATTATGGTAAAATAAATAACATCTTTATGCCACCCAACTAACCTGACCGAGCTTGATGGAAGGCAGCGTTCCTGGTTAGCAGGTTGGCATAATGGTAAAATAAATATCATCAATCTTTCTGCAAGCAAACTAACGTGACCGAGCCTGATGGAAGGCAGCGTTCCTGGTAAGCAGGTTGTCATTATGGTAAAATAAATAACATCTTTATGCCACCCAACTAACCTGACCGAGCCTGACGGAAGGGAACGATCATGGTTAGCAGTTTGGCATGTTTGTAGAATAAATAACATATTTCTGCCAGTCTATGAACCTGACCGAGCTTGACGGAAGACAGCGTTCCTGTTTAGCATTTAGGCATGCTGGTAGAATAAATAATATCTTTCTGCCAGAGAACTAACCTGGCAGAGCCTTACGGAAGGTAGCGTTCCGCATGCTGGAAGATAATAACATCCTTGTGCCAGTCTACTTACCTGACCGAGCTTGACGGAAGGCAGAGTTCCTCGTTAGCAGGTTGAAATGCTGGTAGAATAAATAACATCTTTCTGCCAGCCAACTAAACTGACCGAATGCTTCAATCCTCCGATATTAGCGCTCAATTAAATATCAAATTTAGCACGTGCTACTTCATCTGAGTCATGCCTCCTATTTAAGCGCTCAATTATATAGCATGTCTGCATTCTTCTGATTATCAGGTTCGGCCATGTAAATGTTACATTCCATTATCAGAGAACGCCGACAGGAAAATTGCTTAATTGTTTTTTGCATAATGCTACAGTCTACTAGAATACGCACATTACAATGTTCATTCAGAAAACATCGTTTACTAATGAGCAAATTGACATAGTTTCTTTTCACATATTATTCTTTGTTACATTTAGTACATTTTAGACAATCTGTCCAGATCAGCATCTGCATCTCAATTTTTATGTTAATATGTGTGCTAAAGACAGTTAATGTTGTTTCTCTTTTAAATTACTTCACCATAGTTTTAATGCAAGTAATGGTTTTGGTTACAATGCAGCTTGTAATTCTAAATCGAAAGGCATGATTCTGTATGTATGTATATATAAATATATATATATATATATATAGAGAGAGAGAGAGAGAGAGAGAGAGAGAGAGAGAGAGAGAGAGAGAGAGAGAGAGGGGGGGGGGGGAGAGAGATACTATGTTATGTTTGGTTTATGTTGTAACTATGATGAGACTTTAATAATGAATAAAGAATAAAAACATATTCTGTGGAACATCCGTCTCGGATAATAATATAAAACGTCATTTGATATCAACGCAAAACAAGTCGTCGTACGAAATTGTGGGCAAACGTCGCGAGTTTAATGTCTTCTTTCTTTAAGTGTCACCAAATGCAGCTAGCTTTGAGGACAATAGCATTCTGGCAGCCCTAAGTGTAACAAAATCATTTTTTGTTACACTAGGGGTCATAACTGTAACCCTTAGTGTAACACAAATATTTGATATCTCTTAATATCTATTATGGCAAATTACACTATTTATATAATTTATCTTTTTAATACTGCAACCTGTTGTTTATGCAGCCGCCTTGAAATGGAGGCGGAGGTATCGTATTATCCATGTCTGTCCGTTGTACCGTTCGTTCGTCCGTTCTTCCGTACGTCACGATTTTAAGGTCAAGGTCAATAGAAAATCGCTGCCAACGCTATACTGGTATTGTTTTCCATCCAAGTCAAGTTTATGGCACTTCACGCAGATGTTCAGATCAGAGATACTACGTATGCGTTTTTCGAGTCAGGATCAATGTCATCGTTACTAAAAGTAAAAAATCCCCGTTACAACAATACATATGCAAAATATGTTATGGCTGCGACCGTTAGTGTAACCATTTTTACACTGATGGTCGCAACCCATTTTTTGTTATACTAAGTGTTATGGTTATGACCCCTAGTGTAACAAAAATTTTGTTCCTGTAACGGTTGCGGTTTCAACCATTAGTGTAACAAGTGATAGCGTAACAACTGTTACACTAAGGATTTTTGTTACACTAAAGGTTGCCACATAGCACAATAATTTGGACAACCAGATTGTTAGCAAGTTTAAAACGAATGATTCACCAGCTGAAGAAAGTATTTTGAAACCTTTGTTTACGACGATCCCCTTAAAGAGAGTATATCAGGAAAAAGCTATAAATGATTAAAAACTAAAATAAGTTTAAAAACTGATAAAAAGCATCCAATTATCATTAAAAATTAATTCCCAATGGTTTGGTCAAATCAACCAAAATGTGACAAAATTGATATTCAGAATGAAATTCCCATTATAAAAATAGACAACACTTAAATACTGATTGACAGCCTTCGCATCGTCATTCGGACCCTTTTTAAGATAAACATTTATAATAACATGTAAACCTGTGTAACGGATCAAACTGCAATCAAAATGAAATAACATAACTTATTTAATACATCACAAAATATGTTGCAACAACCTTGGAGTGAAAACAAGGAACTCATTTTTCAATATAGTATTTCATCATGTCTAAATATATATCCTATTGACAATACGGGGTATGTATAGTCATGATGTACTGGTTTTTTTTGGCCAGTTTTAAAATTTTGAAAAATCCTGATATATTCTCTTTAAAGGGTCTCTCCTGTCCACAACTTCTTTTAATGAGCAAGTACTTATGAAATAGTATGCCATTGATGATAATCATCGTAAAAAAGATTATTGAAAATTCACATAAAGAAATTCTTGCACATGTTTAGCAAGTGTTTTATCACCACATATCTACACAATCTGTTATTGCTTGTAATTGGCTGCATGTCATTTGCATACATAATTATACATAAGCTATATGTACCAGCCATGTCGGGAACATTCCAGTAAACCACACGATACAACGTAAATAGGCGATTACTAGAAATCAGTACCTATATGTAAATTGTCCGTCCATTCCAGATGTGTTGCATGTAAAACCATAGTATATAAGGTATGGTTGTACTGGTTTGGTAGATGCGTTGATATTGTGTATACGGTTTACATTGTAGCTAGGCGCCTTATAGTCTGGTCTGTACATGTATGTCTGGTTGTTCACAAAAACCTATCTCCACATAAATATATATATATTAACTGAGAAGGAAATAAATGAATCATGGGGTCATACAAAAGTGTAAGTAAGGCCTAAAAAATAAATTGTGTGTTTCTGTTGGCCGCAAACATTAGGTTGGGCGGGATATTTTTTGTAAAAACGTAATGTTATGTTGTGTTACCCCACCCAGTCACATTATACTGACACCGGGCCAACCAGACCTAGAACTCTCCTCTAAATGCTTAGCGTCAAGCGAGGAAGCTTCTAGTATCATTTTTAAAGTCTTTGGTGTGACCCGGCCGGGGATTGAACCCACGACCTTCCGCATGCGAGGCGGACGCTCTACCCCTAGACCACGCCGCGGTCTAAAACCAAAATAAACATTAAAATGAACTACACAGGTCATACAATAGATGGTTATAGGACATTCGTGAAATCGGTCATTGAATTAGGCTCTATGCTCAAATATAGGATCGGAAATAAACACTTTTTGTTATGACTAACACATATAAATTTATAACAAGAGAAAAAGAACGCAACATTAATCAATGTTAATGGAATTTTTCCACGAAATACATTATCATATTCTAATATTTTTGACATTTACTCAGTGAGATGATGCGTACATTTGATTCAGTAGATTGTCTTGTTATTGAAATGATTACATTTTCTATCCAATAATGGATAACAAATTCATAACAGTAATTATTGAAATACTACAACTCGAAATCCATTCATGTGGTGACACCAATAATCCAAAGTCATGTATATTGATTATAATTAATATTTATTTACAGAAGAATCCCCAGTAACAGTTTTACATAAAAAATCCTGTAGGATGGACCCAGCTCTGGATCCGTTACTTAGCAAAAGACGAAGTTGAAGTTGTTCAATTAGAAAAGAGGCAAATTGCATGGAATAATGTTCGGCATCATTATTTACGTACCCAAATAAGATAAAAGAAAACGAGCAGATATACACAAGTATGTGATTGTTCACACTTGAAACCTACCATGATGACGAAAATTGGTGAAATTAAAATATATTCAACACGTTTGTTACCAGCATTAAAAACGAAATAGGATGCCGTGCAACCATTTACCAAAGATATGTCCCTTTCCAAAATAAAAATGAAGGGTCTGCATACGCACTTTTACAAATTTAGCAAAATGATAAAAATCAGCATATCCCACCGCTTGACATAGAATGTTTATTATTATACTAATGTATACTTCTATTTAATAAAATATATACAACATAATGAGGAATACTTTTCACACTTTCATATACGTTTTACACAAGTGACAAATATTTAAAACGAAGTTAGTCTAAACAATCTCCCGTCTTAATACTAAAAATCCTACTAATCAAAGAACTCCGATTAATAATCATTAAGCCTTGTGTACACTGGGCTGGGAGCATTTTCACCCCGTGTGAGTCCAACATGCTCATTGGACCACAATAAGCTCCGAACATGTGAATGTGCTCATTGCTGTGTATCCCATACTGTTGATACAAGGGGAAAGTACCAGTATTTTGCCTTCCAGGATCCCAGAAAGAGAAAGGAGTGGTTAACTGATCGCCTGTAAGCACCTGATGGCATAAAAATGACGCATAATAGTCAAACATTCAAACACCAACAAACCAATGCACGGCAATCTGACGTCAGCATTTCATTTCCTATATTGCAGATATAGAGACCGCAGCTTTTATTACCAATTTACAAAAAAAAAAAAATAAGCTACTGATCAAATTGTTCAGTCATGGATTAATAAACGTCTTTTCTGTTCAATGTTTTATGTCTTTTTTCAGACGCAAGTCGTGGAATTTGTTCGGGGTATAAATGAACATGTCATCCGGTTAATCGGGTCCGAGAAGATCAGCCTTAATGTTCTCCTGAATTTTCGGCTTAGAAGCATATAAATATAAAAGTTTGCATGGAAAGAAAGAACAAGTGACAGTTCGTAAGTTGCATGTATGAGTCTGTTAGTTTCTAAATCAAACTCCTTTTGCGCATGTTTGTTTATGGCGGTATACAACAAATATCCGCCGTATGGCAATTCCGACACCAGGAAAACGACTACAATAGCGGTGACGATTATCAGTATACGTCGAGTTTCAGCTATGCGATTTGAGGTTATAATATTCATTCTATTCGCTGCTAATGATCCTTTCCTTATGTTGACACAGAAGAGTAGAGTGAGCACCACTAGTGAGGTACACGGTATGAAATGCACCAAAAGCAACGTGATCCAGGTATACGAAAGTGCGCCATAATCCCGACTTCCAAAAGACCATCGACAAAACCCATCTTCTGCTTTCTCGTCAAATAGGTGGTACATGTGGATAATCGGAGAACAAAATGTGATAATTACACAAACAATGGCCGTGTTCTTGATGTTGCTAGCCCACTTCGTTGGCTTAAACGGAAAGGCAACGTATATGAATCTTTGCAAGCCCAGAAATAATGTCAGCCATATTGAAATAGTGTGAAATATTCTGGAAACGAAAAATTTGGAAGTCATGAAATAACGACACAACTGTTTGTCCAATGCAATATATATTTCCCGGGGGTTTCGGTAGTGGTCCTCATAGTGGAAGCTGCCATTTTCGCTCGTTGAATACTGCTGATACTCGTCATACGTTTCGCTTACTAGGTCGTGGTATAAGAAAGATTGATCCTCGGACTCCCTCCCATACTTTTGATATACCGCGATGTAACTAGGAAAAGTTACTAGACCAGTCAGTGAATCGGAGACTGCGATGGCAACCAGTATAATGTTGGTTGCGCTACGCATTGTTTTGCGCATGAGCACGACTATGATTATCAAGTTAGCAAAGCATGTGAGAGTCACAAGAGATTCCCATATAAACAGGTATATGACTCGTTCGAACCGGAATCCAGTATATAAATAAATGTTGTAGTCGTAGTTCATTTCCATTTCTGGTAAATAATACAACTTGTTATTATATGAATATAAAAACGATGATATTTTTGTTCTGGCTTTTGTTACCAAGCCGATGTCCATTCAACGATCAAAATGTCCTCTCAGATTGTTTTAACAAACTTCGCAGTTATATAATTTTAAACGTGATGTGCAGCACTCGTCATGTGAACTGGTCATATCAACGCACTATTAAAGCACATGTATTTAGTCAAATTAGCTGGTCATATAAAGGCACTTGGTTCATAAAAACACACGTGTTTGTTGCAAACGTTCAAGCAACATAGATCATATTAGCTGTTCATATCAACGCACTTGTTTTATAAAAGCACACATGTTTAGTAAAACGTTCAAGCCACACGGATCATATTAGCTGGTCATATCGACGCACTATTTTATAAAAGTATACATATTTAGTAAAAACGTTTAAGCTACGCGGATCATATTAGCTGGTCATATCAACTCACACACGTGTTAAAACGTTCAGTCATCACTGGTCATATAAGCTGGTCGTATTAACGAACTTGTTTTATATAAATGTTTAATAACACCTTCCAAGCGGCACGGTTGTACAAACGCACTAAATTTTAGAACATCGTGTGGTCTTTTGTAAACTCTTCCAAATGCACTGCTCGTTTAAACTATCATCCTGTTTAGTCAATCTCCACAGCGACACTGGCCGCTTAAATAGCATTTTACCAAATGCCACACTGGCTGCAGTCGTCGTTGCGTGTACCAAAGGCTTGATAGATGTATATAAATTGTATCATTTTCCGATGTAGCGGATGGTGCGTCATATCTGCACAACTTATCATTTAAAAGTGAAATAGGATGTCCGTTACTGATCTAACTGAAATGTCAAACAACAGATGAATCGTTTGAAATTAAAATGACACGTCTTTGAAACCTCATTTTCCACAGAACGCGTTCTTCATATGTTCTTCATATACCGTCGAATTATTTACTATTTACATATGCGAGGAATGCGTCCGTGTTTTTAAACGAAGCGTAAAGTTCACACTAAACAACCTCCAATTTTAAATTAAAAACGTGTTAACGTATTTTCAATCTTGGGACTGCAGATTCGAAACCTAAATGCACACAACATTTCATGGAATCATTTTGAGGCGCCAGTGACGTTTAGCTCATGGGTTTGTAATCAAATGCTCGTCACAGCCATTGGTTTAAACTTATTTATTTTACATCGATTGCGAAACAAGTCATTGCAACTTATACACATCACTCTCGAAGACTTCATTGATAGCACCGATACTAAGTATATGCTGAAAAAATGTCTTGCTCAAGGACTCCACTTACGACCTAGGTTGATCACAACGATTCGTTTGACCCCCTTACAAGATCAAGCCATTTGAAAAGGAACTGTATAAGAATTATAATCTTTCGTTCTAACCCTTAGTAATGTTTAATGTAGATGTGCTTTTTCTGTAAATACATTTAAAACATGACAACTTCGGATGCCAGGAACGTAAGTGGCATAACAAACGTGCCAACTCGTACATAAAAGTTACCCAAAAACATGACGACCTTGGATGTCAAGAACGTCAGTCACATAACAAACGTGCCAGCTCGTACATAAAAGTTACCCAAAAACATGATGACATAAAAGTTACCTAAAAACATGACGACCGTGGAAGTCAGGAACGTCAGTGACATAACAAACGTGCCAGCTCGTACATAAAAGTTACCAAAAAAAACATGACGACCTTGGATGCCAGGAACGTCAGTGGCATAACAAACGTGCAAGCTCGTACATAAAATTTACCCCAAAACATGACAAAATTGGATGCCAGGAACGTCAGTGACATAACAAAATGCCAGCTCGTACATAAAAGTTATCCAAAAACATGAAGACCTTGGATGCCAGGAACGTCAGTGGCATAACAAACGTGCAAGCTCGTACATAAAAGTTACCCAAAAACATGACGGACTTGGATGCCAGGAACGTCAGTGAAATAACAAACGTGCAAACTCGTATATAAAAGTTACCCAAAAACATGACAACCTTGGATGTCAGGAATGTCAGTGACATAACAAACGTGCCATTTCGTACATAAAAGTTACCCAAACACATGACGACCTTGGATGCCAGGAACGTCAGTGACATTACCAACGTGCCAACTCGTACATAAAAGTTATCCAAAGACATGACGACCTTGGATGCCAGGAACGGCGGTGGCATAACAAACGTGCCAACACGTACATAATAGTTATCCAAAACCATGACGACCTTGGATGTCAGGAACGTCGGTGGTATAACAAACGTGCCAGCTCGTACATAAAAGTTACCCAAAAACATGAAGACCTTGGATGCCAGGAATGTCAGTGCCATAACAAACATGCCAGCTCGTACATAAAAGTTACCCAAAAACATGACAACCTTGGATGCCAGGAACGTCAGTGGCATAACAAATGTACAAGCTCGTACATAAAAGTTACCCAAAAACTTGACGACCTTGGATGCCAGAAACGTCAGTGACATAACAAACGTGCCAGCTCATATATAAAAGATACCCAAAAACTTGACGACCATGGATACCAGGAACGTCAGTGACATTACCAACGTGCCAGCTCGTACATAAAAGTTACCCAAAAACATGACGACCTTGGATGCCAGGAACGTCAGTGACATAACAAACGTGCAAGCTCGTACATAAAAATTACCCAAAAACATGACGACCTTGGATGCCAGGAACGTCAGTGAAATAACAAACGTGCCAGCTCGTACATAAATGTTACCCAAAAAATTGACGACCTTGGATGCCAGGAACGTAAGCGCAAAAACAAACGTGCCAACTCGTACATTAAAGTTACCAAAAACATGACGACCTTCGATGCCATGAACGTCAGTGACATAACAAATGTGCCAGCTCGTACTTGAAAGTTACCAAAAACATGAAGACCTTCGATGCCATGAACGTCAGTGACATAACAAACGTGCCAGCTCGTACATAAAAGTTACCCAAAAACATGACGACCTTGGATGCCAGGAACGTCAGTGACATAACAAACGTGCCAGCTCGTAAATAAAAGTTACCCAAAAACATGACGACCTTGGGTGCTTGGAACGTCAGTGACATAACAAACGTGCCAGCTCGTACATGAAAGTTACCGAAAAACATGACGACCTTGGATGTCAGGAACATCAGTCATACAACAAACGTGCCAGCTCGTACATAAAAGTTACCCAAAAACATGACGACTTTGGATGTCAGGAACGTCAGTCACATAACAAATGTGCCAGCTCGTACATCAAAGTTACCCAAAAACATGAAGGCCTTGGATGTCAAGAACGTCAGTGACATAACAAACGTGCCAGCTCGTACATAAAAGTTACCCAAAAACATGACGACCTTGGATGTCAGGAACGTCAGTGACATAACAAACGTGCAAGCTCGTACATAAAAGTTACCGAAAAAAATATGACGACCTTGGATGCCAGGAACGTCAGTGAAATAACAAACGTGCCAGCTCGTACATAAAAGTTACCCAAAAACATGACTACCTCGGATGCCAGGAACGTCAGTGACATAACAAAATGCCAACTCGTACATAAAAGTTACCCAAAAACATGACGACCGTGGATGTCATGTACGTCAGGGACATAACAAACGTGCCAACTCGTACATAAAAGTTACCCAAAAACATGACGACATTGGATGTCAGGAACGTCAGTGACATAACAAACGTGCCAGTTCGTATATAAAAGTTACCCAAAAACATGAAGACCTTGGATGCCAGAAACATCAGTGACATTACCAACGTAACAACTCGTATATAATAGTTATCAAAAAACATGACGACCTTGGATGCCAGGAACGTCAGTGACATAACAAACGTGCAAGCTCGTACAAAAAAGTAACACAAAAACATGACGACCTTGGATGCCAGGAACGTCAGTGACATAACAAACGTGCAAGCTCGTACATAAAAATTACCCAAAAACATGACGACCTTGGATGCCAGGAACGTCAGTGAAATAACAAACGTGCCAGCTCGTACATAAATGTTACCCAAAAAATTGACGACCTTGGATGCCAGGAACGTAAGCGCAAAAACAAACGTGCCAACTCGTACATTAAAGTTACCAAAAACATGACGACCTTCGATGCCATGAACGTCAGTGACATAACAAATGTGCCAGCTCGTACTTGAAAGTTACCAAAAACATGAAGACCTTCGATGCCATGAACGTCAGTGACATAACAAACGTGCCAGCTCGTACATAAAAGTTGCCCAAAAACATGACGACATTGGATGCCAGGAACGTCAGTGACATAACAAACGTGCCAGCTCGTAAATAAAAGTTACCCAAAAACATGACGACCTTGGGTGCTTGGAACGTCAGTGACATAACAAACGTGCCAGCTCGTACATGAAAGTTACCGAAAAACATGACGACCTTGGATGTCAGGAACATCAGTCACACAACAAACGTGCCAGCTCGTACATAAAAGTTACCCAAAAACATGACGACTTTGGATGTCAGGAACGTCAGTCACATAACAAATGTGCCAGCTCGTACATCAAAGTTACCCAAAAACATGAAGACCTTGGATGTCAGGAACGTCAGTGACATAACAAACGTGCCAGCTCGTACATAAAAGTTACCAAAAAACATGACGACCTTGGATGTCAGGAACGTCAGTGACATAACAAACGTGCAAGCTCGTACATAAAAGTTACCGAAAAAAATATGACGACCTTGGATGCCAGGAACGTCAGTGAAATAACAAACGTGCCAGCTCGTACATAAAAGTTACCCAAAAACATGACGACCTCGGATGCCAGGAACGTCAGTGACATAACAAAATGCCAACTCGTACATAAAAGTTACCCAAAAACATGACGACCGTGGATGTCAAGTACGTCAGGGACAAAACAAACGTGCCAACTCGTACATAAAAGTTACCCAAAAACATGACGACATTGGATGTCAGGAACGTCAGTGACATAACAAACGTGCCAGTTCGTATATAAAAGTTACCCAAAAACATGAAGACCTTGGATGCCAGGAACATCAGTGACATTACCAACGTAACAACTCGTATATAAAAGTTATCAAAAAACATGACGATCTTGGATGCCAGGAACGTCAGTGACATAACAAACGTGCAAGCTCGTACAAAAAAGTAACCCAAAAACATGACGACCTTGGATGCCAGAAACGTCAGTGACATAACAAAGTGCCAGCTCATACATAAAAGATACCCAAAAACATGACGACTTTGGATGCCATGAACGTCAGTGACATAACAAACGTGCCAGCTCGAACATAAAAGTTACCCCAAAACATGACGACCTTGGATGTCAGGAACGTCAGTGACATAACAAACGTGCCAACTCGTACATAAAAATTACCCAAAAACATGACGACCATGGATGCCAGGAACGTCAGTGACATTACCAACGTGCCAGCTCATATATAAAAGTTACCCCAAAACATGACGACCATGGATGCCATGAACGTCAGTGACATTACCAACTAGCTAGCTCGTACATAAAAGTTACCTAAAAACATGATGACCTTGGATGCCAGGAACGTCAGTGACATAACAAACGTGCCAGCTCGTACATAAAAATTACCCCAAAACATGACGACCTTGGATGCCAGGAACGTCAGTGACATAACAAACGTGCCAACGCGTACTTAAAAGTTACCCAAAAACATGAGGACCTTGGATGTCAGGAACGTCAGTGACATAACAAACGTGCAAGCTCGTACATTAAATTTACCCAAAAACATGACGACCTTCGATGCCAAGAACGTCAGTGACATAACAAACGTGCCAGCTGGTACATAAAAGTTACCGAAAAACATGACGACCTTGGTTTTCAGGAACGTCAGTGGCATAACAAACGTGCCAGCTCGTACATAAAAGTTACCCAAAAACATGACGACCTTGGATGCCAGGAATGTCAGTGAAATAACAAACGTGCAAATTCGTACATAAAAGTTACCCCAAAACATGACGACTTTGGATGCCAGGAACATCAGTGACATAACAAACGTGCCAGCTCGTACATAAAAGTTACCCAAAATAATGACGACCTTGGATGCCAGGAACGTCAGTGACATAACAAACGTGCCAGCTCGTACATAAAAGTTACCCCAAAACATGACGACCTTGGATGCCAGGAACGTCAGTGACATAACAAACGTGCCAGTTCGTACATAAAAGTTACCCAAAAACATGACGACCTTGGATGCCAGGAACGTCAGTGACATAACAAACGTGCCAGCTCGTACATAAAAGTTACCCAAAAACATGACGACCTTGGATGTCAGGAACGTCAGTGGCATAACATACGTGCCAACTCGTACATAAAAGTTACCCAAAAACATGACGACATAAAAGTTACCCAAAAACATGACGACCTTGGATGCCAGGAACGTCAGTGACATAACAAACGTGCCAGCTCGTACATTAAAGTTACCCAAAAACATGAAGACCTTGGATTCCAGAAACGTCAGTGACATAACAAACGTGCCAACTCGTACATAAAAGTGACCCAAAAACATGACGACATAAAAGTTATCCAAAAACATGAAGACCTTGGATGCCAGGAACGTCAGTGACATAACAAACGTGCCAGCTCGTACATAAAGGTTACCCAAAAACATGACGACCTTGGATGCCAGGAACGTCAGTGGTATTAACAACATGCCAACTCGTATATAAAAGTTATTAAAAAACATGACGACCTTGGATGCCAGGAACGTCAGTTGCATAACAAATGTGCCAACTCGTAAATAAAAGTTATCCTAAACCATGACGACCTTGGATGTCAGGAACGTCAGTGACATAACAAACGTGCCAACTCGAACATAAAAGATATCCAAAAACATGACGACCTTGGATGTCAAGACCGTCAGTGGCATAACAAACGTGCCAGCTTGTACATAAAAGTTACCAAAAAACATGACGACCTTGGATGCCAGGAACGTCAGTGACATAAAAACGTGCCAGCTCGTACATTAAATTTGCCCAAAAACATGACGACCTAGGATGTCAGGAACGTCAGTGACATAAAAACGTGCCAGCTATTACATTAAATTTGCCCAAAAACATGACGACCTAGGATGCCAGGAACGTCAGTGACATAACAAACGTGCCAGCTCGTACATAAAAGTTACCCAAAAACATGACGACCTTGGATGTCAGGAACGTCAGTGACATTACCAACGTGCCAGCTCATACATAAAAGTTACCCAAAAACATGACGACCTTGGATGCCAGGAACGTCAGTGGCATAACAAACGTGCAAGCTCGTACATAAAAGTTACCCAAAAACATGACGACCTCGGATGCCAGGAACGTCAGTGACATAACAAACGTGCAAGCTCGTTCATAAAAGTTACCAAAAAACATGACGACCTTGGATGCCAGAAACGTCAGTGACATAAAAACGTGCCAGCTCGTACATTAAATTTGCCCAAAAACATGACGACCTATGATGCCAGGAACGTCAGTGACATAACAAACGTGCCAGCTCGTACATAAAAGTTACCCAAAAACATGACGACCTTGGATGTCAGGAACGTCAGTGACATTACCAACGTGCCAGCTCATACATAAAAGTTACCCAAAAACATGACGACCTTGGATGACAGGAACGTCAGTGGCATAACAAACGTGCAAGCTCGTACATAAAAATTACCCAAAAACATGACGACCTTGGATGCCAGAAACGTCAGTGACATAACAAACGTGCCAGCTCGTACATAAAAGTTACCAAAAAACATGACGACCTTGGTTGCCAGAAACGTCAGTGACATAAAAACGTGCCAGCTCGTACATTAAATTTGTCCAAAAACATGACGACCTAGGATGTCAGGAACGTCAGTGACATAAAAACGTGCCAGCTCGTACATTAAATTTGCCCAAAAACATGACGACCTAGGATGCCAGGAACGTCAGTGACATAACAAACGTGCTAGCTCGTACATTAAAGTTGCCCAAAAACATGACGACCTTGGATGCCAGGAACGTCAGTGACATAACAAACGTGCCAGCTCGTACGTAAAAGTTGCCCAAAAACATGACGACTTTGGATATCAGGAACGTCAGTGACATAACGAACGTGCCAGCTCGTACATAAAAGTTACCCAAAAACATGACGACCTTGGATGCCAGGAACGTCGGTGACATTACCAACGTGCCAGCTCGTACATTAAAGTTACCCAAAAACATGACGACCTTGAATGCCAGGAACGTCAGTGACATAACAAACGTATCAGCTCGTACATAAAAGTTACCCAAATGGGTACCTGGGTCTTCTTCCTTAAAGAAACCGGAATCGTCCTTCAACAATGCACACGAGACTGGCGGCTAATGGCAAATATACAGGACTAAATATGTAATATGCAGACTCACGTGTCAATATGGAAAACACGAAAGAGCAGAACTGTAACCGTGGACGAAGGACGTGTATCCTACAGACAGCGCATTTTTAAGTAATATTCAACAAAGGCGTTATCTATCACATCCAAGCCGGTACAGGCAAGTAAAACAAGATCCACTTGCACTCACTCACGCACGCACGTACTCACTCACAACTCATACAGTCACTTAGGCACGCACGCAAGCACGCACGCACGCACTCACTCGCTCGCACGCTCGCTCGCTCACAACTCACTCACTCACTCACTCACTCACTCACTCACTCACTCACTTCACTCACTCACACACTTTACTCATTCACTCACTCACTCACTCACTCACTCACTTCACTCACTTCACTCACTTAATCACTCAATCATTCTATCACTCACTCACGGACTAATTCACAGTACAATCTTTATTACATACATACAAACGATTAAATACTAAGTTTTTACTAATACTTATTTCATTTTTAAGACATTAATAGTGTGTTTTCCGGATACACTACTCCTTTTAACCTTTAATAACCAGGTCAGGAAACCTATCTATAGAAATGCATCTGTGTTTTAGATAGAAAGGCACCATTTAAAAATACTTAAATATATATCTATTTTTTATACATTATACATGTGTTTATACATATACTAGACGATCTATGACATATGTATCTTTGTATTGTACGAATGGACTATAATTTTGCTAGCCATAAGAGAGACACATAGTTATTTGACATGTTATGTCTTTGATATCCGGAAAAGAAATTGTATCAAAGTGTTACTTACGCAGGAACAATCACATGACATATGGAACACAAGAAGTGTTGTATAATGCAATACACAGGTACATACAGATAACATGTAGTACACAAACAGTGCTATATGCGACTATACACAGGTACATACAGATGACAAGTAGTACACAAACAGTGTTGTATATGGCAATAGGCAGGTACGTACAGATGACATGCAATAGTACACTGATAGTGTTGTAAACGGCAATACGCATGTATATACATATATATCTTTATATATATATCTTTATTTCCTCCAAATCATACAGGAGAGCATACAAACAATAATATACATTGTTGACAAAGGACAAATGAAAAACAGGTAATACTATACAGATTGAATACATATATAAAGTAACGATAATTTACAATTGACAAAACGATATACAGTCTATTTGATAGCTATAATATCATGCACGCACACCAACAAACTCGCTCGCACACAAACACACTCACTCACGCACGCACACATAAATACACAGACTCTAAATGAATTATCTTCATATGAAATAACCCTATCGAAACGAAAATTAAGAATTATTAACATGAAAAGCAAATTCATTTGAATCCATACTGGTACATAATCTCTTTATAATATGGCTACATTATCGAAACGAAATATAAGGTAGCCATAGAGAACGTTTAATATGGTTTAATAAGCCAGTTTGCACGATTTTGATTAATATTTGATAGTTTATTAACTGCATGGCATATTACTTATAACTGCAATACCACATGTTATGAAATGCTAAAACACATATTTTTAAACAGTCCAAGCTGTCTTTTTCATTTAAGAAATATTTCATTCCTGTAAACATATGTATTAATTGTACCCGTGTTGGCATATACATTATATAGCAAAACAATTTTACACCAAACCTCACATATAATTGTTGCCATAAATTATCCCGTTTGCTATTGTTATAAATACAATCAAGTAGAACATGTTCAACTAAGTATGAAGATGGCAATCCACATTTGGAACAATTTTGCTGAAATGGTCTTGAGAAAAACCTACACATTATATATGCCATTGTACTACATGATTCTGTATAAATCCTTTCAGTTTTACTCAGTTTCCAGAGTAAGCACAAATCAAAGTTACAATGGATAAGATTGAATCCATTGAGAGATTCATCATTTTGACATCTATTTAGTAACTGTTTGTTTTCGAACCCATAAACAGCAGTATTTACTATTTTTTTCCATTGAAATTTTGACGGAAAAACACTTGTCTGAGAATATTCATCTAAGTACGATGAAATATCATATTTTTCACAAACAATTTTTATATCGGCAATGAAACCTTTAACTTTAGTAGGTATTAACTTATAGTCAAATAAACGATTAACAAATATTTGCTTTGCTATGAAGTAGGGTGACAACCTACAGAGCTGACCTAAAAATATAAGTTTTCTTTTATCAATTTCAGCTTCCATTGATAGGCATCCTAACATACTTAGTACTACGTCTGTTCTTGTATACTTTGGTATTGTCTGAATGTATTTTAAACAGAACCTATGTGCTCTTTCAATAGTAAGTATATGAGCATTAGTAATATATACATATAACATGTAGTACACAGGCAGTGTTATATATGGTAATATGCAGGTATATGCAGATAAAATGTAGTACACAGACAGTGTTGTATACGGCAATACGCAGGTATATAAAGATGCTTAGTAGTACGCATACAGTGTTGTAAACGGCAATACGCAGGTATATACCGGTGACAAGTAATACACAAACAGTGCTGCATACGGCAATACGCAGGTATCTACATATGGCATGTAGTATATAGACAGTGTTGTATACGGCAATACGCAGGTACATACATATGATATATAGTACAGAAATAGTGCATTATACGGCAGTACACAGGTACATACAGATGACAAGTACATATAGAACACAGACAGTGCTGTATACGGCAATATGCAGGTACATACAGATGATATTTAATACATTAACAATGTTGTATACAGTAATGTGCAGGTATATACAGATGACATGTAGTACACAGACAGTGTTGTATTCGTCAAGACGCAGATATATACAGATGAATTGTAGTACATAGCCAGTATTATATATGGCAATACGCAGGTATATACAGATGTTATGCAGTGACGTCGCGCACCGTTAAGGTACTAATACCCAAAATGTATAAAACTGTTCGCAAATACATGATCGTTTTTGGAATTATACTTACTATATATCAAAATAAAGGTCGTGGATAGATATTTTCAGTTGACGGATATAAACTATGCTATTGATATGATCTATATATTTTAATTTAATAATAAGTCACATTAAACGTCATTTTCACAGTGTCCCGGTGTAACATTTATCACGAGTCACGGCCTAAAATGTTATGTTATGTCTTTGATATCCGGAAAAGAAATTGTATCAAAGTGTTACTTACGCAGGAACAATCACATGACATATGGAACACAAGTAGTGTTGTATAATGCAATACGCAGGTACATACAGATAACATGTAGTACACAAACAGTGCTGTATGCGACTATACGCAGGTACATACAGATGACAAGTAGTACACAAACAGTGTTGTATATGGCAATAGGCAGGTACGTACAGATGACATGCAATAGTACACTGATAGTGTTGTAAACGGCAATACGCATGTATATACAGATGACAAGTACTACACAGACGGTGTTGTATACGACAATATGCAGGTACATACATATAACATGTAGTACACAGACAGTGTTATATATGGTAATATGCAGGTATATACAGATGACAAGTACTACACAGACGGTCTTGTATACGACAATATGCAGGTACATACATATAACATGTAGTACACAGGCAGTGTTGTATATGGTAATATGCAGGTATATGCAGATAATATGTAGTACACAGACAGTGTTGTATACGGCAATACGCGGGTATATAAAGATGCTTAGTAGTACGCATACAGTGTTGTAAACGGCAATACGCAGGTATATACATATGATATATAGTACAACGACAGTGTTGTATACGGCAATACGAAGGTACATACATATGATATATAGTACACAAACAGTGCATTATACGGAAATACGCAGGTACATACTGATGACAAGTATATATAGTACACAGACAGTGCTGTATACGGCAATATGCAGGTACATACAGATGACATGTAATACATTAACAATGTTGTATACAGTAATGCGCAGGTATATACAGATGACATATAGTACACAGACAGTGTTGTATTCGTCAAGACGCAGATATATACAGATGAATTGTAGTACATAGCCAGTGTTGTATATAGCAATACGCAGGTATATACAGATGTTATGCAGTGACGTCGCTCACCGTTAAGGTACTAATACCCAAAATGTATAAAACTGTTCGCAAATACATGATCGTTTTTGGAATTATACTTTCTATATATCAAAATAAAGGTCGTGGAATGGTATTTTCAGTTGACGGATATAAACTATGCTATTGATATGATCTATATATTTTAATTTAATAATAAGTCACATTAAACGTCATTTTCCCAGTGTCCCTGTGAAACGTTTACCACGAGTCACGGCCTAAAATGTTATGTTTAAAACGGCGCGAACGGGCAGATGTTATGTCTATTAACTGGAGAAAGTGACAAACTTACAGACATGTGTGTTTTATTACAACAAACGTAAATTTAGTTTCTATTAGTGTCCCAAAATATTGAGAAAAAAAAAGAAGAAAAATCATTTATATCTCGTATCAAGCATTACCGATGTCTTCTGCAGGTACATACTGATGGCATGCAATACATTAACAGTGTTGTATACAGTAGTACGCAGGTACATACAGATGATAAGTAGTGCACAGACAGTGTAGTGTACGGCAATATACAGGTACATACAGATGGCATGCAATACACAAACAGTGCTGTATACGGCATTACACTGGACCATATGTAGTACATAAACAGTGCTGTATACGGCAATACACGGACCGTATGAGTTACACAAACATTGCTGAGTACGATAACACGTAAGAAATGGAAACATACAGATAATAATTGTTTATGTAGTACGCAGTGCTCTATATGGTACTTGTTGCAGGTTTTGAATTGAAAAACTAGTCTTTTCCAATGGGCATTATTGTATCCGCAAATAAAGGTGTGGGATGCGTTCGTACGTGTTTGTGGTGCTTATGCGTATGTGACTCAACTGCGGTACGTATCTAAAAGGATTAGTCCTTGGTAGAAATTGACGGAGTATGGATCACAAAATAATAACAAAGTATCATCCTATGCTCAATGCAGCTAATGAATAAACCGGTAATGAAGCAAATCAAATTTAATAGCATCCAACAATTTGAGAGAAAAAATCAGACAAATTGCTATTCATTTTACCATTGTCGTGTGTTTTTTCAATGCCTCTAACTACACTGCTGTGGCCCCCTTTTTCGTGATGGTAGTACAATTCATGCGCTGAAAAAAGTCCTGTATAATTAAGATGGGAATATTTTCTAACTGAGTTTCAAAGTGAAAACATGATACGTTCCTGCTATTAAAATTCTTAAAAACTTTCTCTGTTTGAAAGCAAAAAATATAAAGTTGAAAATGAAAACCTTATTTTTTATAGAATAAAACTGTGTAGCGAGAACTTGAGATGTCCTTCCCTGATTGTTAACGATGAATTTGGATTGAAACTCTTCGATTATACTGGCACAACTCTACTGATTAATCAATACATCTTCCAAAGGACGCAGCTGTCCACAGTATCAGATGTAAACTCATCAATTATTATCAATACAACCGAGTTTACAATTGCTCAAACCACGTGATTTAAGATAACTATCTCGTGAAAAAAGGGAAGTAGATCCCTTGTAGAATAAGTATACAGGAAAGAAATCAAGAGAGTATGTTTGTTTGAATAATTATCATCATTGTATGACCATTTAATCACATCACTCTTTCCTTGGATCCCCGAAGGTTAATAAGTACAAGAGAACTAGCTTACGCAAGTAACTGATAACTCTCCCACTTGAACCAGCAGTGGTGAGAGACAAACAACAATACGACAGGATGTCGTTATGGTTAAATGTTGTTGTTTTTTTCAGCGTGTGTCTGTTTTTTTAATATATAACAAACAATAACTGGCCAGCATATCAGTTACTGTACATTTTTATGAGAAAATACATTCTTGCAATAAAAATGTTTTATGCGGGGGGCTTTAAGGAAGAATGATCAATTATATATTGTAAATAAAACAAACAGCAGCTTTCACCTGTGTATCCAGATCTGCATGAACATACAATAATTTGATTTAATAATGAATTTCTAATTCTAAATCTCTCCAAAAATGGTCATGCTAATTGGTTCATGTTTCTATATCTCTCCCAATGATTACCATACGAATCGGTTCATGTTTCTATATCTCTCTTAATGATTGCCATGCTAATTGGTTCATGTTTCTATATCTCTCACAATAATGGCCATGCTAATTTGTGCATGCTTCTATATCTCTCCCAATAATGGCCATGCTAATTAGTCAATTTTTCTATATCTCTCCCAATGATTTCCATGCGAATTGATTTATTCCCGATAATTGCCATGCTAATTGGTTATGTTTCTATATCTCTCCTAAAGATGGTCATTCTAATTTTGTTTCTATATCTCTGCCAATAATGACTTTGCTAATTGGTTCATGTTTCTATATCTCTCCCAATAATGACTATGCTTATTGATCCATGTATCTATATCTCAACCAATGACGGCCATTCTAACTGAATCGTGTTTATATATCTCTCCCAATAATGGCCATGCTAATTGATTCATGTTTCTATATCTCTCCCAATAATGGCCATGCTATTGATTCATGTTTCTATATCTCTCCCAATGAGTGTCATGCGAACTTGTTCATGTTTCTATATCTCTTCTAATGATGACCATGTTAATTGTTTCATGTTTCTATATCTCTACCAATGATGACCATGTTAATTGGTTCATGTTTCTATATCTCTCCCAATAATGACCATGCTAATTAGCTATGTTTCTATATCGCTCACAATAATGGCCATATTAATAGGTTCGTGTTTCTATATCAAGTTTCAAGTTTCACGTTTCAATGTTTCAAAGTTTCTATATCTCTCCTACTGATGGCCATGCTAATACGTTGATGCTTCTATATCTCTCCTAATAATGGTCATGCTAATTGGTTCATGTTTCTATATATATCAACCAATGACAGCCATGCTAATTGGTTCATGTTTCTATATCGCTCCCAATAATGGCTATGCTATTGATTCATGTTTCTATATCTCTCCCAGTAATGGCTATGCTATTGATTCATGTTTCTATATCTCTCCCAGCAATGGCCATGCTAATTGATTTATGTTTCTATATCTCTCCTAATAATGGTCATGCTAATTGGTTCATGTTTCTATATCTCTCCCAATAATGGCCATGCTAATTGATTTATGTTTCTATATCTCTCCCAATAATGGCTATGCTAATTGATTCATGTTTCTATATCTCTCCCAATAACGGCCATGCTTTTAATTCATGTTTCCATATCTCTCCGAATAATGGCCATGCTAATTGATTTATGTTTCTATATCTCTCCCAATAATGGCCATGCTATTGATTCATGTTTCTATATCTCTCCCAATGAGTGGCATGTGAACTTGGTCATGTTTCTATATCTCTTCTAATGATGACCATTTTAATTGGTTCATGTTTCAATATCTCTCCCAATTATGACCGTACTAATCGGTTCGTGTTTCGATATCAAGTTTAAAGTCTCACGTTTCAATGTTCCAAAGTTTCTATAGCTCTCCTACTGATGGCCATGCTAATAAGTTCATGTTTCTATATCGCTCCCAATAAAAGCCATACTAATCGGTTCGTGTTTCTATATAAAGTTTCAAATTTCACGTTTCAATGTTTCAAAGTTTCTATATCTCTCATACTGATGGCCATGCTAATAAGTTCATGTTTCTATATCTCTCCTAATAATGGTCATGCTAATTGGTTCATGTTTCTATAGCTTTCCAAAAAAAGGTCATGCTAATTGATTTATGTTTCTTTATCTCTCCCAATAATGGCTATGCTAATTAGTTCATGTTTCTATATCTCAGCCAATGACGGCCATGCTAATTGTTTCATGTTTCTATATATCTCCTAATGATGACCATGCTAATTGGTTCATGTTTCTATATATCTCCCAATGATGGCCATGCTAATTGTTTCATGTTTCTATATCTCTCCCAATGATGGCCATGCTAATTGTTTCATGTTTCTATATCTCTCCCAATAATGGCCATACTAATTGATATACGTTTCTATATCTCTCCCAATAATGATCATGCTAATGGGTTCTTTTTTCTTTATCTCTCCTAATGATGGCCATGCTAATTAGTTCAGGTCTCTAAATTTCTACCAATAATGACCATGCTAATTGTTTCATGTTTCTATATCTCTCCCAATGATGGCCATGCTAATTGTTTCATGTTTCTATATATCTCCAAATGATGTCCATGCTTATTGATTTATGTTTTTATATCTCTCCCAATGATGACCATGCTAATTGATTCATGTTTCTATAGCTCTTCCAATAATGGCAATGCTAATAGTTTCATGTTTCTATATATCTCCCAATGATGACCATGCTAATTGATTTATGTTTCTATATCACTCCAAATGATGACCATGCTAATTGTTTCATGTTTCTATATATCTCCTTATGATGACCATGCTAATTGTTTCATGTTTCTATATCTCTCCCAATGATGACCATGCTAATTGGTACATGTTTCTATATCTCTCCCAATATTGGCCATGCTTATTGATATACGTTTCTATATCTCTCAATAATGATCATGCTAATGGGTTCATTTTTCTTTATCTCTCCTAATGATGACCATGCTAATTAGTTCATGTTTCTAAATTTTTATCAATAATGACCTTGCTAATTGTTTCATGTTTCTATATATCTCCCAATGATGGCCATGCTAATTGTTTCATGTTTCTATATCTCTCCCAATGATGACCATGCTAAATGTTTCATGTTTCTATATCTTCCCAATGATGACCATGCTAATTGATTTATGTTTCTATATCTCTCCCAATGATGACCATGCTAATTGATTTATGTTTCTATATCACTCCAAATGATGACCATGCTAATTGTTTCATGTTTCTATATCTCTTCCAACGATGGCCATGCTAATTGATTTATGTTTCTGTATCCCTCCCAATAATGGCCATGCGAATTGGTTCATGATTCTATAAGTAAGTAAGTAACTAAATATTTCATTAAAAGGATATGTGCATGGCATACATGAAAAAAAAAAACATTATACAAAAAAGAAAAAGAAATAGCACCCGGCCCAATTGGCCAATAAGGTGTATACAATGTATACATGAAAAGGTTGAGTGGTAAAAGTTATATAACTTGTGGGTATAATTGATTTCATGTAACCATTCTTATATATTTTATATAGTTGAATGAAATTGATTTAAAAGTTAATTGAGCAAATAGCACGAAAGAATAATTATCAATAGCTTATATCAATGTTCATGAATAAATGATATTTCATCTAATATTATAAGCGATGAACATATATTTTGTAACTTTCCCTGGATAGGTATGCATCAAATATGACATTTTTCATGAATTTGAAGATTTTTGTAAGTATAGTAATTAAAGATATCACCAAATGTATTTTCTCTTAAATGCATATACAGCTCACAGTATGATAAAACGTGCATTTCATCCTCAACATACTGCATTTCGCAGAATCTACATAGTCTTCGTTCCGTTTTTTTTCCAAAGTATCTGCCCGTCTTAATTTTGAGCGGGAGAATACCGCATCTGAATTGACTCAGTATTGATCTTTAACATTTTTAATGTTCATGAAAATGTCATCTTCACACTTAAAATCAGTTTTGAGTAGTTTATACATTCTCAGCTTTGGGCTATTTTGTACATCACATGATCAAATATTAGCATAATAGTCGTTTAATGGCACTTTCACTTCAGTTAATAACGGTCTTTAAAACTGTCAATGAGTCCAAATTTGCTCGTGATTTGCTTTATGTCACATTACCAATTATTTGCACAGAAATTATAGTCATGGATAAACACTTTTTTTGTAAGTCTGTTATCATCCATATTAAACAGTCTATTCCAGAATCGTATCATCGAGCTCCATCTTCTGTAAACGCTAGGTAACCATCCTGTATCACCCGTCAGTGCTCATGTAGGAGCGAACCGATGCACACCCATGAAATATCTCATTGCACGATTTTGAACATTATCAATACTTTGAAATTGTTTATACCCCCAAATTTAGGAAAAATAATATAAAATCGGCACAACACAGGAGTTAAACAGTTTTTTCTAAGGATTGAAACCCGTTATTTTAATGTTATTTAATGGATTTATTCGAGTTCATGAGTACTCTTCAACGTTTACAACATTCGTGAAGAGTGATCAGCATTGTTTGTAATTTAGATTCGGAGTCTGTTACCAGCACAATATCATCTGCATACATCAGTTATGATACCTTAACGTCTCCCATCGAGATATCAAGGTCATTAACTTCCTGAACAAGGTCATTGACAAAACTGTAAATAAAGCCGGTGAGAGATTTCATCCTTGTTTCACCCCCATGACACAGTCGAACCAGTCTGTGATATTATTGTTTAATGCAAGAGACTGAACTTTCATAAAAACTTTTAATCGAGTTGTACACTTTTTGATCGATGTTGTTTATTAAATGCTTGTACAGAAGGATGTCCCTGTCTATAAAGTTGAAGCATTGTTTAGGTCGATAAATGCTGTAAACAGAATTCATTATTATGCTACTCAGTGTAAATACATGATCCTCGCTATTATGCTGCTCAGTGTAAGAACATGTACATGGTTTTGCTCTAAATCCATTTTGCTCATCGGCAAGAATGTCGTTATTTTCTAAATAAGCCGTCAGTCGCCTGTTTAAAATTTAAATGTAAAGTTTACTTCTGCGTGATAGAAAGCTGATGCCCCTATAGCTCAGAGGGAGACGTGTTTCATTGTTTTGATCCTTCAGTATATGGTATATAATTGCCTCCAGACACACGGTATAATGCTTGTGTCGAACACGAGCTGAAATACTTGCTGCAGGACTGCTATAATAACCGGATTTTAATACATCGTATGGTATAGCGTCATATATCCACATGCGAATCCAGATCGGGCGTTCATGGTAATTCTGGCGATTTCTTTAATAGAAATATTTTAGGTTTAATTGTTCATTTTCCGAATATAATGGGTCCTCCATATTTTGTTCAATTGACTGTTAGGTAACTTTGCGCAATTATAGTTTATTTCATCAAACCTATCATTCTCGTCACAGTAATAGTGGTTTTTAAAGTCCATTTTCCATCGATCGAAAACAGCGCTTTCGTCCATAATAGTGTTTTCCTGGATCTCTACAGTCTCCGCTGGTATAAAGTTATCTATATCTCTTCCAATAAAAGTCATACTATATTGAATTCAATATTTGGTTTATGTTTTAAATACATTAATATTTTCTCACAATTAATCAACAATGAATGTTTCGCGGTGACAAGACAGTAGAGTGAAAGTATTGATGACTATATGGCAATCGCACCATTGCAATATCCGGATATGGCAGGTTCAGATATATTCCAAGATCCGAGATTCTACAAAAATGCAGGCTATTTCAAAAAAAAATTTTTAATTGCAAAATATTTCATTGGGCTTCATGGTCATTGGGCTAAATGGTCGCGGTCCTAATTTATAATAGATACAGACAATGAATGTAATGAAGAAATGAATGGGATTTTACTGCGAATCAGCACAAAAAAGTTTATATTATATAACGACAACAGGATGATTCAAGGCGCTCATATCGAAGACTAAAATAAATTATGGCACATATTTCATAAAAAGCAACAAAGGAATATGCAGAATGAACCTAGAACGTTGATACCTTCCGAATGGAACTTCAGGAATAAAGACAAGAGGACTGACAGGGCCTGTATCACGCAGCATCCCTAAAGAAATATTCTGACAGTTTATGTTTATAAACTTCCTTGACAAGTCAAGACAGCTTTGGTGAAAAACTGAAGGTAAGGCAAAATTAACTTTTTTCTAATCTTTACACGATTTATTTCAAATGCAATCCCAGATTTCCTGTTCATGTTAGAGATCCATACACATTAGTTTACTAAAATACTCAAAGGAAGCTTGATTATAAAGCAAAATAAACATTTTTTTTCATTTTTTTTAGGGACTTAAGCAGCGGCCCAATATACAGCCAATCTATTCATGTCCTTTTCATCAAATGGCTTCAAAATATCTTAAAGAAACCTGTCGTATGACGACCTCATAAGCTGAAATGAAAGGTTCGTGCCAGAGTTTACGTTTAAATTATCCGTACTTTTCAATTAACCAAGGGCTATAACTTTTGGTCCAATATTGCCGGTTCAAAACCTTAACGAATGTCGTCGTAAGTTTTTCTTTACCCTCGCACTTTGAGCTGTGTCATTTTGGCGAGCAGGATAAGCTGATTAAGAAGCCAGTGGACAGCATCGGCAGAGTCGCTACTTCTCCCGGTGTTGCATCACTGACTGGATAAGACGTTTATAAAGATAAGTCGCTTCTGGTCGCAGTCGATTAATGAAGATGAAGGTTCGGAATAGTCGTTGTCTAGTTGTTGAAGTTGCCTAGTTGTTGAAGTAATTTAAGTCTTGAAGGCTGTTGATTATGATTCCAAGTCGGCTGAATTCCCGTTGTGGAGCTGAAGTCCCTATGTGAGTGTTGCCATTATGTTGTATGTTGTACCGCTGGTTATTGGTCTTTTGTTGACATCAAAACAATCCTGTCTAGGGTCACGTTAAAAGCATAAAATCGATGATATTTTAAAATAAGTGTCTCTACCAATCATATAAAGCAGAGACATCCGTCGCGGTTGAGAACACATTGCGCGGTTGTAAAAACCGTTACTTCTTACCTGTACAATACAATTATATAATATTCTCGAAGTTGACCCACTTTGAAGACTGGAGCGAAGTTTCATACGGCCTTCCATCACGGCAGTCGTTTGTAGAGTGATGACCTCAACGAAAGTTCATGGTCAATGATATTTTGAACTTTGGACATTTTCCAATGACAAATGCAAGTGTTACAGTGTTAGCTAGGCAAAAATCAATATTATTTAAACATTTAAATACTTTAACGCTAGCGTGTCATTTATAATTTAATAAAGCCATTCCAAGCATTTATGCTTAACATTCTAACCAAGTTTGATCTAGATGGGATCAAACCAATGCAATGCCAACAATGCAATGATAAACAACTTTCAAGGAATCAAGGGTCATAACTCTGTTGTGTTTGTTTTGGTAATATCTTACCAGTTCAAGAACTTGTCCGAGCTTTCATCAGTGGATTGTGTTCAGTGAAAAAAATCATAACCGGTCACTCGCATTGGAACCAAATCAACGAACGCATCTTTCTGATAAATATTGTTTAGAACATTTTATTTAAGATGTTTTCTTAAAACATTTCATTGAAAAACAACAAAATGTAGATTGACTGGAGCGTGACATGATAAGACGTGTGTTAGCCGGTATGTCACAGCAGTATCTTCAGCGATACATTGTGTCCATGATGGTGAGATGCTGTGACATTATTAGACGTGTGTGTGGATATGCCACAGCAGTATCTTCAGCGATACATTGTGTCCATGGTGGCGAGATGCTGTGACATTATTAGACGTGTGTGTGGATATGCCACAGTAGTATCTTCAGCGATACATTGTGTCCATGGTGGCGAGATGCTGTGACATTATTAGACGTGTGTGTGGATATGTCACAGCAGTATCTTCAGCGATACATTGTGTCCATGATAGTGAGATGTTGTGACATTATTAGACGTGTGTGTGGATATGCCACAGCAGTATCTTCAGCGATACATTGTGTCCATGGTGGCGAGATGCTGTGACATTATTAGACGTGTGTGTGGATATGTCACAGCAGTATCTTCAGCGATACATTGTGTCCATGGTGGCGAGATGTTGTGACATTATTAGACGTGTGTGTGGATATGTCACAGCAGTATCTTCAGCGATACATTGTGTCCATGGTGGCGAGATGCTGTGACATTATTAGACGTGTGTGTGGATATGTCACAGCAGTATCTTCAGCGATACATTGTGTCCATGATAGTGAGATGTTGTGACATTATTAGACGTGTGTGTGGATATGCCACAGCAGTATCTTCAGCGATACATTGTGTCCATGGTGGCGAGATGTTGTGACATTATTAGACGTGTGTGTGTGGATATGCCACAGCAGTATCTTCAGCGATACATTGTGTCCATGATGGCGAGATGCTGTGACATTATTAGACGTGTGTGTGGATATGTCACAGCAGTATCTTCAGCGATACATTGTGTCCATGGTAGTGAGATGCTGTGACATGATTAGACGTGTGTGTGGATATGCCACAGCAGTATCTTCAGCGATACATTGTGTCCATGGTAGTGAGATGCTGTGACATGATTAGACGTGTGTGTGGATATGCCACAGCAGTATCTTCAGCGATACATTGTGTCCATGGTGGCGAGATGTTGTGACATTATTAGACGTGTGTGTGTGGATATGCCACAGCAGTATCTTCAGCGATACATTGTGTCCATGATGGCGAGATGCTGTGACATTATTAGACGTGTGTGTGGATATGTCACAGCAGTATCTTCAGCGATACATTGTGTCCATGATAGTGAGATGTTGTGACATTATTAGACGTGTGTGTGGATATGCCACAGCAGTATCTTCAGCGATACATTGTGTCCATGGTGGCGAGATGCTGTGACATTATTAGACGTGTGTGTGGATATGTCACAGCAGTATCTTCAGCGATACATCGTGTCCATGATAGTGAGATGTTGTGACATTATTAGACGTGTGTGTGGATATGCCACAGCAGTATCTTCAGCGATACATTGTGTCCATGATGGCGAGATGTTGTGACATGATCAGACGTGTGTGTGGATATGCCACAGCAGTATCTTCAGCGATACATTGTGTCCATGATGGCGAAATGATGTGACATTATAAGACGTGTGTGTGTGGATATGCCACAGCAGTATCTTCAGCAATACATTGTGTCCATGATGGCGAGATGCTGTGACATTATTAGTCGTGTGTGTGGATATGCCACAGCAGTATCTTCAGCGATACATTGTGTCCATGATGGTGAGATGTTGTGACATTATTTGACGTGTGTGTGGATATACCACAGCAGTATCTTCAGCGATACATTGTGTCCGTGGTGGCGAGATGCTGTGACATTATTAGACGTGTGTGTGGATATGCCACAGCAGTATCTTCAGCGATCCATTGTGTTCATGATGGCGAGATGTTGTGACATTATTAGACGTGTGTGTGGATATGCCACAGCAGTATCTTCAGCGATACATTGTGTTCATGATGGCTAGATGTTGTGACATTATTAGACGTGTGTGTCGATATGCCACAGCAGTATTTTCAGCGATACATTGTGTTCACGATGGTCCGATTCTGTGACATTATTAGACGTGTGTGTGGATATGTCACAACAGTGTCTTCAGCATTACAATGTGTCCATGATGGTGAGTTGCTGTTGCATGATTAGACGTGTGTGAGTGGATATGCCACAGCAGTATCTTCAGCGATACATTGTGTCCATGATAGTGAGAAGTTGTGACATTATTAGACGTGTGTATGGATATGCCACAGCAGTAGCTTCAGCGATACATTGTGTCCATGATGGCGAGATGTTGTGACATTATTAGACGTGTGTGTGGATATGTCACAGCAGTATCTTCAGCGATACATTGTGTCCATGATGGTGAGATACTGTGACATGATCAGACGTGTGTGTGGATATGCCACAGCAGTACATTCAGCGATACATTGGGTCCGTGGTGGCGAGATGCTGTGACATTATTAGACGTGTGTGTGGATATGCCACAGCAGTATCTTCAGCGATACATTGTGTTCATGATGGCGAGATGTTGTGACATTATTAGACGTGTGTGTGGATATGCCACAGCAGTATCTTCAGCGATACATTGTGTTCATGATGGCGAGATGTTGTGACATTATTAGACGTGTGTGTGGATATGCCACAGCAGTATCTTCAGCGATACATTGTATCCATGATGGCGAGATGTTGTGACATTATTAGACGTGTGTGTGGATATGTCACAGCAGTATCTTCAGCGATACATTGTGTCCATGATGGTGAGATACTGCGACATGATCAGACGTGTGTGGATATGCCACAGCAGTATCTTCAGCGATACATTGTGTCCGTGGTGGCGAGATTCTGTGACATTATAAGACGTGTGTGTGGATATGCCACAGCAGTATCTTCAGCGATACATTGTGTTCATGATGGCGAGATGTTGTGACATTATCAGACGTGTGTGTCGATATGCCACAGCAGTATCTTCAGCGATACATTGTGTCCCTGATGGTGAGATGCTGTGACATGATTAGACGTGTGTGAGTGGATATGTCACAGCAGTATTTTCAGCAATACAATGTGTCCATGATGGTGAGTTGCTGTTGCATGATTAAACGTGTGTGGATATGCCACATCAGTATCTCAAGCAATACAATTTGTCCATGGTTGTGAGATGCTGTGACATTATTAGACGTGTATGTGGATATGCCACAGCAGTATCTCCAGCAATACAATGTGTCCATGATGATGAGATGCTGTGGCATGATTAGAAGTGTGTGTGTGTGTGTGTGTGTGTGTGGAAATGCCATAGCAGTATCTTCAGCAATACAATGTATCCATGATGGTGAGACGCTTTTACATGATTACACGTTTGCCGGATATGCCACAGCAGTATATCCAGCAATACATTGTGTCCATGATGGTGAGATGCTGTGACATGATTAGACGTGTGTGGATATGCCACAGCAGTATCTCCAGCAAAACATTGTGTCCATGGTGGTGAGATGCTGTGACATGATTAGACGTTTGTGTGGATATGTAACAGCAGTATCTTCAGCAATACAATGTGTCCATGATGGTGAGATGTTGTGGCATGACTAGAAGTGTGTGTGTGTGGATATTTGCTACAGCAGTATCTTCAGCGATACATTGTGTCCATGATGGTGAGATGCTGTGACATGATTAGACGTGTGTGGATATGCCACAGCAGTATCTCCAGCAAAACATTGTGTCCATGGTGGTGAGATGCTGTGACATGATTAGACGTTTGTGTGGATATGTAACAGCAGTATCTTCAGCAATACAATGTGTCCATGATGGTGAGATGTTGTGGCATGACTAGAAGTGTGTGTGTGTGGATATTTGCTACAGCAGTATCTTCAGCGATACAATGTGTCCATGATAGTGAGATGTTGTGACATTATTAGACGTGTGTGTGGATATTTGCTACAGCAGTATCTTCAGCGATACAATGTGTCCATGATAGTGAGATGTTGTGACATTATTAGACGTGTGTGTGGATATGCCACATCAGTATCTTCAGCATTGTGTCCATGGTGGCGAGATGCTGTGACAAGATTAGTTGGGTGTGTGGATATGTCATAGCAGTATCCTCAGCGATACAATGTGTCCATGATGGTGAGATGTTGTGGCATGATTAGACGTGTGTGTGGATATGTCACAGCAGTATCATAATTGATACATTGAGTCCATGATGGTGAGATGCTATGACATGATTTGACGTGTGTGTTGATATTCCACAGCAGTTTCTTCATCGATACATTGTATCCAGGAATGTGAGATGAGGTGACATAATTAGACATGTGTGTGGTTATGCCACCGCAGTATCTACAGCGATACAATGTGTTCATAGTGGCGAGATGCTGTGACATGATTCGACGTGTGTGTGTGGATATGCCACAGCAGAAACTTCAGCGATACATGGTGTTTATGGTGGATGAGATGCTGTGACATGATAAGACGTGTGTGTGGATATGCCATAGCAGTTGCTTCAGCAACACATTGTGTTCATGATGGTTAGATGATGTGACATGATTAGACATGTGTGTGGATATTCCACATCAGTTTCTTTATCGATACATTGTGTCCAGGCTGGTGAGATGAGGTGACATGATTAGACGTGTGTGTGGATATGCCACAGCAGTATCCACAGCGTTACAATGTGTTCATGGTGGCGAGATGCTGTGACATGATTAGACGTGTGTAGTGATATTCCACAGCAGTTTCTTCATTGATACATTGTATCTATGACGGTGAGATGAGGTGACATGATTAGACATGTGTGTGGATATTCCACAGCAGTTTCTTCATCGATACATTGTGTCCAGGATGGTGAGATGAGGTGACATGATTAAACGTGTGTGTGTGGATATGCCACAGCAGTATATTCAGCAATACAATGTGTCCATGATGATGAGATGCTGTAACATGATTAGACGTGTGTGTGTGTGTGTGTGTGTGTGTGTGTGTGTGTGTGTGTGTGTGGATATGCCACAGCAGTATAGTCAGCAATACATTGTGCCCATGGTGGTGAGATGCTGTGGCATGATTAGACGTGTGTGTGGATATGCCACAGCAGTATCTCCAGCGATACATTGTGTCCATGATGGTGAGATGTTGTGGCATGATTAAACGTGTGTGTGGATATGCCACAGCAGTATCTCCAGCGATACATTGTGTCCATGATGGTGAGATGCTGTGGCATGATTAAACGTGTGTGTGGATATGCCACAGCAGTAGCTTCAGCGATACACTGTGCCCATGGTAGTGAGATGCTGTGACATGATTAGTCGTGTGTGTGGATATGCCACAGCAGTATCTCAAGCGATACACTGTGTCCATGATGGTGAGATACTGTGGCATGATTAGACGTGTGTGTGGATATGCCACAGCACTATCTTCAGCGATACACTGTGTCCATGATGGTGAGATGCTGTGGCATGATTAAACGTGTGTGTGGATATGCCACAGCAGTATCTCCAGCGATACATTGTGTCCATGATGGTGAGATGTTGTGGCATGATTAAACGTGTGTGTGGATATGCCACAGCAGTATCTCCAGCGATACATTGTGTCCATGATGGTGAGATGCTGTGGCATGATTAAACGTGTGTGTGGATATGCCACAGCAGTAGCTTCAGCGATACACTGTGCCCATGGTAGTGAGATGCTGTGACATGATTAGTCGTGTGTGTGGATATGCCACAGCAGTATCTCAAGCGATACACTGTGTCCATGATGGTGAGATACTGTGGCATGATTAGACGTGTGTGTGGATATGCCACAGCACTATCTTCAGCGATACACTGTGTCCATGATGGTGAGATGCTGTGGCATGATTAAACGTGTGTGTGGATATGCCACAGCAGTAGCTTCAGCGATACACTGTGCCCATGGTAGTGAGATGCTGTGACATGACTAGTCGTGTGTGTGGATATGCCACAGCAGTATCTCAAGCGATACACTGTGTCCATGATGGTGAGATACTGTGGCATGATTAGACGTGTGTGTGGATATGCCACAGCACTATCTTCAGCGATACACTGTGCCCATGATGGTGAGATGCTGTGACATGATTAGTCGTGTGTGGGGATATGCCACAGCAGTATCTCCAGCGATACATTGTGTCCATGATGGTGAGATGCTGTGACATGATAAGATGTGTGTGTGGATATGCCACAGCACTATCTTCAGCGATACACTGTGCCCATGATGGTGAGATGCTGTGACATTATTAGACGTGTGTGTGGATATGTCACAGCAGTATCTTCAGCGATACATTGTGTCCATGATGGTGAGATACTGTGGCATGATTAGACGTGTGTGTGGATTACCATCGCACTATCTTCAGCGATACACTGTGCCCATGGTAGCGAGATGCTGTGACATTATTAGACGTGTGTGTGGATATGCCACAGCAGTATCTCCAGCGATACATTGTGTCCATGATGGTGAGATGCTGTGGCATGATTAGACGTGTGTGTGGATATGTCACAGCAGTAGCTTCAGCGATACATAGTATCCATGATGGTGAGATACTGTGACATGATTAGTCGTGTGTGTGGATATGCCACAACAGTATCTCCAGCGATACCTTGTGTCCATGATGGTGAGATGCTGTGACATGATTAGACGTGTGTGTGGATATGCCACAGCAGTATATTCAGCAATACAATGCGCCCATGATTTCAATATCTAAAAGGTGTTTTTGTTCGTTTGTTTGATTGCTTTCAATGTAAAATTTAACGGACGGACGGACAAATGAAGTACTTCATACCTTTGACCAGTTGACCAATGACTGTCTTGTACGGCCATTTATAATTCCATATAAAATGAAAAATCTCATCTGAAAATGAATGTGCCATTGTGATGACATAATCACTAACAAGGAACATATTCATACAGTGGTTATCTCGCGAGGTCAGATTTAGACCATGTCCAAGATTGTGTTGCTTTTAACTTTGCTCAATGAAGTGCATGTGCAATGAGTGTAGAGATACAAAACAACTATATCAGTCTTTATTAACAATTTAATGTCACATACACATGTACCATTCTACTCGAATTAACCAACAAGCAATGCTATGTCTATTTATTATTCACTAAGGATGATCACACTCAAATGACAGTATCATTAGATTGTTAACCAATGCACGAATGGATCATCGCTTAAAATATAAAAAGTGTACCTTTGAAAAATGAAATATACATAAATATCTTCAGGCATCTTAGTTATAATCTGATCCTGTGTATGGTAGGGGAAAGGAAATGTATAATCTGCCACTGTGTATGTTGGGGATGCTGAAAGGTTTAGTTTGCTCTTGTGTACGGGAAGGTTAAAGAAAGGTATTATCTGCCACTGTGTATGGAAAGGATGCTGAAACATTTAATCTACCCCTGTGTATGGTAAGGGTAAAGAAAGTATTCTTGTATGGAATGGATGCAGAAACATATACTCAGCGCCATGTGTATGATGAGGATGCATAAAGGTATAACCTTATTTTTAACCACCAGTGGATGCTGTAAAAGCTGCCCCTGAGTATGATAGGGATGAAGAAAAATATAATCCGTCCCCGAGTATGGTGAGGATGCAGAACATATACTCTGCCCCTGTGTATGGCAGGGATGCAGAACGTATACTTTGCCCATGTATGGCAGGGATGCGGAAAGGTATACTTTGCCACTGTGTATGGCAGAGATGCAGAACATATACTCTGCCCCTGTGTATAGCAGGGATGCAGAAAGGTATACTTTGCCACTATGTATGGCAGGGATGCGGAAAGGTATACTATGCCACTCTGTATGGCAGGTATGCGGAAAGGTATACTTTGCCACTATGTATGGCAGGGATGCAGAAAAGTATACTTTGCCACTGTGTATGGCAGGGATGCAGAATATATACTCTGCCACTGTGTATGGCAGGGATGCAGAAAGGTATACTTTGCCACTGTGTATGGCAGGGATGCAGAAATGTATACATTGCCACTATGTATGGCAGGGACGTGGAAAGGTATACTTTGCCACTGTGTATGGCAGAGACGCAAAAAGGTATACTTTGCCACTGTGTATGGCAGGGATGCAGAAAGGTATACTTTGCCACTGGTTATGGCAGGGACGCAGAAAGGTATACTTTGCCACTGTGTATGGCAGAGATGCAGAACATATACTCTGCCCCTGTGTATAGCAGGGATGCAGAAAGGTATACTTTGCCACTATGTATGGCAGGGATGCGGAAAGGTATACTATGCCACTCTGTATGGCAGGTATGCGGAAAGGTATACTTTGCCACTATGTATGGCAGGGATGCAGAAAAGTATACTTTGCCACTGTGTATGGCAGGGATGCAGAATATATACTCTGCCACTGTGTATGGCAGGGATGCAGAAAGGTATACTTTGCCACTGTGTATGGCAGGGATGCAGAAATGTATACATTGCCACTATGTATGGCAGGGACGTGGAAAGGTATACTTTGCCACTGTGTATGGCAGAGACGCAAAAAGGTATACTTTGCCACTGTGTATGGCAGGGATGCAGAAAGGTATACTTTGCCACTGGTTATGGCAGGGACGCAGAAAGGTATACTTTGCCATTGTGTATGGCAGGAATGCAGAACATATACTCTGCCCCTGTGTATAGCAGGGATGCAGAAAGGTATACTTTGCCACTATGCGGAAAGGTATACGTTGCCACTATGTATGGCAGGGATGTGGAAAGGAATACTATGCCACTGTGTATGGCAGGGATGCGGAAAGGTATACTTTGTCACTATGTATGACAGGGATGCAGAAAGGTATACTTTGCCACTATGTATGGCAGTGATGCGGAAAGGTATACTTTGCCACTATGTATGGCAGGGATGCAGAACATATACTCTGCCCCTGTGTATAGCAGGGATGCAGAAAGGTATACTTTGCCACTGTGTATGGCAGGGATGCAGAACATATATTCTGCCCCTGTGTATAGCAGGGATGCAGAAAGGTATACTTTGCCACTGTGTATGGCAGGGACACGGAAAGGTATACTTTGCCACTGTGTATGGCAGGGATGCGGAAAGGTATACTTTGCCACTGTGTATGACAGGGACGCAGAAAGGTATACTTTGCCAGTGTGTATGGCAGGGACGCGGAAAGGTATACTTGGCCACTTTGTATGGAAGGGATGCGGAAAGGTATAGTTTGCAACTGTGTATGGCAGGGATGCAGAAAGGTATACTTTGCAACTGTGTATGGCAGGGATGCGGAAAGGTATACTTTGCCACTGTGTATGGCAGGGATGCGGAAAGGTATACTTTGCCACTGTGTATGGCAGGGATGCTGAAAGTGCAGAAAGGTATACTTTGCCGCTGTATATGGCAGGGATGCAGAAAAGGTAATCATTGCCCTGGTGTATGGTAGTGATGAAGAAAGGTAATCTTTGCCCTGGTGTATGGTATGGATGAAGAAAGGTAATGTTTGCCCTGGTATATGGTAGGGATGCAAAAACATATACTCAGCCCCATGTGTATGATGAGGATGCATAAAGGTATAATCTTATTTTTAACAACCATTGGATGTCCTGTAAAAGCTGCCCCTGAGTATGATAGGGATATAGAAAAATATAATCCGTCCCTGAGTATTGTGAGGATTCAGAACATATACTCTGCCTCTGTGTATGGTAGGGATGCAAAACGTATGGTTTGCCCATGTATTGCAGGGATGCAGAACATATACTCTTCCCCTGTGTATGGTAGGGATGCAGAACGTATACTTTGCCCATGTATGGTAGGGATGCAGAACGTATACTTTGCCCATGTATGATGAGGAAGCATAAAGGTATAATCTTAATTTTAATCACCATTGGATGGCCTGTAAAATCTGTCCCCTGTGTATGATGGGATGCATAAACGTATACTCTCCTGTGTGTATGGCAGGTATGCAGAAAGGCATTATCTGTCCCCAAGTATAGTAAGTATGCAGAAAGCTTTTATCTGTCCCAAAGTATGGCAGGTATGCAGAAAGGTATAAGCTGTCCATAAGTATGGTAGGTATGCAGAAAGGTATAATCCGTCCCCAAGTATGGTAGGTATGCAGAAAGTTATAATCTGTCCCCAAGTATGGTAGGTATGCAGAAACGTATTATCTGTCCCCAACTTTAGTAGGTATGCAGAAATGTATAATCTGTCCCCAAGTATAGTAGATATGCAGAAAGGTATAATCTATCCCCAAGTATAGCAGGTATGCAGAAAGGTATAATCTGTCCCCAAGTATAGTAGGTATGCAGAAAAGGTATAATCTGTTTCCAAGTGTAGTAAACATACAGAAAGGTATTATCTGTCCCTAAGTATGGTAGGTATGCCCACAAGTATCGTAGGTATGCAGAAAGGTATAATTTGTCCCCAAGTACAGTATGTATGCAGAAAGGTATAATCTGTCCCCAAGTATAGTAGGTATGCAGAAAGGTATTATCTGTCCCCAAGTATAGTAGATATGCAGAAAGGTAAAATCTGTTCTTGAATATAGTAGGTATGTAGAAAGGTATAATCTGTCCCTAAGTATAGTAGGTATATAGAAAGGTATAATATGTCCCTAAGTATAATAGGTATGCAGAAAGGAAGGTATAATCTGTCCCTAAGTATGGTAGGTATGCAGAAAGGTATAATCTGTCTCTACTCCCTAAGTATGGTTGGTATGCAGAAAGGTATAATCTGTCCCAAAGTATAGTAGGTATACAGTAGAGTATAACCTGTCCCCGAAAATGGTAAGTATGTTGAAAGGTATAATATGTCCCTAAGTATAGTAGGGATGCAGAAAGGTATAATATGTCCCTAAGTAAAGTAGGTATGCAAAAAGGTATAATCTGTCCATTTATATAGTAGGTATGCAGAAAGGTATAATCTGTCCCCAAGAAAAGTAAGTAAGCAGAAAGGTATAATCTGTCCCCAAGAATGGTAGGTATGCAGAAAGGTATAATCTGTCCCCAAGTATAGTAGGGATGCAGAAAAGTATAATCTGTCCCCAAGTATAGTAGGTATGCATAAACGTATAATCTGTCCGTAAGTATAGTAGCTATGCAGAAAGGTTTAATCTGTCCCGAAGTATAGTAGGTATGCAGAAAGGTATAATCAGTCCCCAAGTATAGTAGGTATGCATAAACATATAATCTGTCCGCAAGTATAGTAGGTATGCCAAAAGGTATTATCTGTCCCTAAGTATAGAAGGTATGCAGAAAGGTATAATCTGTCCCAAAGTAAAGTAGGTATGTAGAAAGGTATAATCTGTCCCTAAGCATGGTAGGTATGCTGACAGGTATAATCTGTCCCCAAGTACGGTAGGTATGCAGAAAAGGTATAATCTGTCCCCAAGTATAATAGGTATGCAGAAAGGTATAATCTGTCCCAAAATATAGTAGGTATGCAAAAAAATATAATCTGTCCCTAAGTATGGTAGGTATGCAGAAAGATATAATCTGTCCCTAAGTATGGTAGGTATGCAGAATAGTATAATCTGTCCCCAAGTATAGTAGGTATGCAGAAAGGTATAATCTGTCCCTAAGTATAGTATGTATGCAGAAAGGTATAATCTGTCCCAAAATATAGTAGGTTTGCAGAAAGGTATAATCTGTCCCTAAGTATGGTAGGTATGCAGAAAGATATAATCTGTCCCTAAGTAAGGTTGGTATGCAGAATGATATAATCTGTCCCCAAGTATAGTAGGTATGCAGTAAAGTATAATCTGTCCCTAAGTATAGTAGGTATTCAGAAAAGTATAATATGTCCCTAAGTATAGTAGGTATGCAGAAAGGTATAATCTGTCTCGAAGTATAGTAGGTATGCAGAAAGGTATAATTTGTCAAGTATATTAGGTATGTAGAAAGTTATAATCTGTCCCTAAAAATAGTTGGTATGCAGAACAGTAAAATCTGTCCCAAAGTATAGTAGGTATGCAGAAAGGTATAATCTGTCCCCAAGTATAGTAGGTATGCAGAAAGATATAATCTGTCCCTTAATATGGTAGGTATGCAGAAAGGTATAATCTGTCCCTAAGTATGGTAGGTATGCAGAAAGATATAATCTGTCCCTAATTATGGTAGGTATGCAGAAAGGTATAATCTGTCCCCAAGTACAGTAGGTATGCAGAAAGGTATAATCTGTCCCTAAGTATAGTAGGTATGAAGAAAGGTATAATTTGTCCCTAAGTATGGTAGGTTTGCAGACAGGTATAATATGTCCCTAAGTATGGTAGGGATACAGAAATGTATAATCTGTCCCTAAGTATAGTACATTTAGGAATGCAGAAAGGTTTAATCTGTCCCTATGTATAGTAGTTATGCAGAAAGGTATAATCTGTCCCTAAGATTGGTAGGTATGCAGAAAGGTATAATCTGTCCCTAAGTATAGTAGGCATGCAGAAAGGTATAATCTGTCCCCAAGTATGGTAGGTATGCAGAAAGGTATAATCTGTCCCCGAGTATGGAAGGTATGCAGAAAGGTATAATCTGTCCCTAAGTATGGTAGTTATGCAGAAAGGTATAATCTGTCTCTAAGTATGGTAGGTATGCAGAAAGGTATAATCTGCCCCTAAGTATGGTTGGCATGCAGAAAGGTATAATCAGTCCCTAAGTATGGTAGGTATGCAGAAAGGTATAATCTGTCCCAAAGTATGGTAGGTATGCAGAAAGGCATAATCTGTCCCTAAGTATGGTAGGTATGCAGAAAGGTATTATCTGTCCCTAAGTATAGAAGGTATGCAGAAAGGTATAATCTGTCCCAAAGTAAAGTAGGTATGTAGAAAGGTATAATCTGTCCTTAAGCATGGTAGGTATGCTGACAGGTATAATCTGTCCCCAAGTACGGTAGGTATGCAGAAAAGGTATAATCTGTCCCCAAGTATAATAGGTATGCAGAAAGGTATAATCTGTCCCCAAGTTTAATAGGTATGCACAAAAGGTATAATCTGTCCCAAAGTAAAATAGGTATGCAGAAAGGTATAATCTGTCCATAAGTATAGTAGGTATGCATTAAGGTATGATTTGTCCCCAAGTACAATAGGTATGCCGAAAGGTATAATCTGTCCCTAAGTATAGTAGGTATGCAGAAAGGTATAATCTGTCCCTAAGTATAGAAGGTATGCAGAAAAGTATAATCTGTCCCTTAGAATGGTAGGTATGCAAAAAGGTATAATATGTCCCCAAGTACAATAGATATGCCGAAAGGTATAATCTGACCCTAAGTATAGAAGGTATGCAGTAAAGTATAATCTGTCCCTAAGTATAGTAGGTATGCAGAAAGGTATGTCCCCAAGAACAATAAGTATGCCGAAAGGTATAATCTGCCCCTAAGTAGAGTAGGTATGCAGAAAGGTATAATCTGTCCCTAAGTATAGAAGGTATGCAGGAAAGTATAATCTGTCCCTAAGTATGGTAGGTATGCAGAAAGATATAATCTGTCCCTAAGTAAGGTTGGTATGCAGAAAGGTATAATCTTTCCCAAAGTATAGTAGGGATGCAGAAAAGTATAATCTATCCCTAAGTATAGTAGGTATGCAGAAAGGTATAATCTGTCCCTTAGTATAATAGGAATGGAGAAAGGTATAATCTATCCCTAAGTATAGTAGGGATGCAGAAAGGTATAATCTGTCCCTAAGTATAGTATGTATGCAGAAATGTATAATCTGTCCCTAAGTATAGTAGGTATGCAGAAAGGTATAATCTGTCCTTAAGTATAGTAGCTATGCAGAAAGGTATAATCTGTCCCTAAGTATAGTAGGTATGCAGAAAAATATAATCTGTTCCTAAGTAAAGTAGGGATGCAGAAAGGTATAATCTGTCCCTAAGTATAGTAGGTATACAGAAAGGTATAATCTGTCCCTAAGTATAGTAGGTATACAGAAAGGTATAATCTGTCCCTAAGTATAGTAGGTATACAGAAAGGTATAATCTGTCCCCAAGTATAGTAGGTATACAGAAAGGTATAATCTGTCCCTTTGTAGGATAGCAATGCAGAAAGGTTTATTCTTCCCGAATATGGTAGTGATGCAGAAAGGTTTATTCTTCCGGAATATGGTAGTGATGCAGAAAGGTTTATTCTTCCGGAATATGGTTGGGATGCAGAAAGGTATATTCCGCCCGAATATGGCAGTGATGCAGAAAGGTATATTCTTCCCAAATATGGTAGGGATGCAGAAAGGTATATTCTTCTTGAATATGGTAGCGATGAAGAAAGGTATATTCTTCCTGAATATGGTAGTGATGCAGAAAGGTATATTTTTCTATGGTAGGGATGCAGAAAGGTATACATTGTATTCTTCCAGAATATGGTAGAGATGCAGAAAAGTATATTCTTCCCGAATATGGTAGTGATGCAGAAAGGTATATTCTTCTCAAATATGGTAGTGATTCAGAAAGGTATATTCTTCCCGAATATAGTAGGGATGCAGAAAGGTATATTCTCCGACCCCAAATTTTACCTGTCACTTCTTGTCAAATTTTGAAGAAAAAAAAACATGGCCCCAATGAACAGCAGCACATTTATTTGAAAAGAAACTTGAATGACCTTATCAATGGGATCATTGATACCAAATATAAACAAATTTGGCAAATCGGTTTTTTAGAAGATCTTAAAATTTCTCTATGTTAAACTGACCCAAGGCGGGGCCAATTTTGACCTTTGGGTCATGGCTTGAACAAACCGGAGAGAGAATCAGTAGTTGATATTTCATGCAAAATATTGAAACTCCAGGCACTTTCAGAGAAGAATTTAGAAATTTCAAAGAAAGAAATATAAGCCCTTGGGGCAGGCCAAACTTGACCCCAGTGTCATGATTTGAATAAACTTGAGAGAGCTTCATATATTAAGAATGATTCACACCAAATTTGATAAATCATCTGAAGCAAAATTTAATGGATAGATGACAAACACAGGGCGATCACATAAGCTCAACTGTAAGCCTTTAGCTCAGGTGAGCTAAAAAGGTACTACAATGTACATAAGGAAACGTATGAAAGCATACATGTACCCTGGACTTGGGACACATGTTGCTTACACATGTCCGACTCGAGTTCAGGCCAGTTAAATATAAAGTATGAAAAACATTGGTTTGATTTTTTAAACAAGAAAAATGGCAAGTTTCAACACTTAACAGTCATGTTATATATGGTTATATATGGTATCCAGATTTTTTTGGTGGATGAAAACATTAACATGAATTGCAGTAGAACCACCGTCCTTTTACAAATAATTAGAAAACTCTTTTCAATCTTTTAAATCAAACTTTGTTTATACCCATGACTTTAGCAGTGAGATACAAGAAATTTTGAGCCTCAGATACTGTAACTTGTCCATGAAGGACTTCCTGATGTTCACTTATTTTGCTTTGAAACAAGGGAATAATTAAAACAACAATTTTCAACTTTATTTGTCTTCACAATTTCAACGCCTTTTATTAATTTATAATCTTATTTCTTCATAATTAAACATGGACATGGATGCATACAAATAAACTTATCATTTCTTTCCTGGCTTAAAAATCACTGTTACATTCATACAAATTGAGACGTGACTCAATGAATTTTTGTTTCATAATGTCCACTTGAAGATTCAACAGAACTTATGTTAAATAATGTATTATAGTCGTCAAATCTGACATGTAGGATTTTCACATTCTCAAGTTTTCTCCCGAATCAAAATCAAACTAATGACTTTACCCATACTGCCGCAATTACTTTGCAGTAAAGATAACATATGTTCATTTTTTAATTGTTCGCAACAATATTTATTTATGAGTTTCCAGTAATAATTGGATGATCTAGAACACAAAAGTCATCTTCATTTATAAATGTATAAAACTCTTATAACAGTTAATTTTGATTTTATCAAGTAGCACTATTATCAACACATTGAAGTTCAGGTAACTGATTGGCACTTAAAGAAACACACACCAGTTCGATACAATTTCATTTCTAACAAGATATCGCTCTACATGTACAAAAACAACAAATTAACATACAGATTAAAAAAATACATCAACAAATGAATATGCAAAATGAAACTAGAACCTTGATACCTGCAGAACTGAAGAGTTTCAGCAAATTCTATCATACTACTCAAATTGTCACTTCCTACGACATGAATGAGCCACAGTGGTCCTATTCTTGCCATCACTCATATAGCCAATAGTTTCATGAAAAATACTATTAAAATCTTTAATATAAGTCTCACAGAGAAACATTTTCACATGAATATTGTATCTATATAAACATGTGCGTTCGTGGACAGATGCACCCGGCTATACATGGATATACATGTACATTCATGGACAGATGCACCCGGCTATACATGGATATACATGTACATTCATGGACAGATGCACCCGGCTATACATGGATATATATGTACATTCATAGATAGATGCACCCGGCTATACATATATACACATGTACGTTCATGGACAGATGCACATGGCTATACATGGATATATATGTACATTCATGGACAGATGCACCAGGTTATACATGGATATACATGTATGTTGATGAACAGATGCACCGGGCTATACATGGATATACATGTACATTCATGGACAGATGCAAGAGGCTATACATGGATATACATGTACATTCATGGACAGATGCACGAGGCTATACATGGATATACATGTACATTCATGGACAGATGCAAGAGGCTATACATGGATATACATGTACGTTCATGGACAGATGCACGAGGCTATACATGGATATACATGTTCGTTTATGGACAGATGCACGAGGCTATACATGGATATACATGTTCGTTTATGGACAGATGCACGAGGCTATACATGGATATACATGTACGTTAATGGACTGATGCAAGAAGCTATACATGTACATTCATGGACAGATGCACGAGGCTATACATGGATATACATGGACAGATGCACGAGGCTATACATGGATATATATGTATGTTCATGGACAGATGCACGAGGCTACACACATATATATATATGTACGTTCGTGGACAGATATACAAGGCTATGCATGGATAAACATGTATATTGAGAGGTTAAAAGGTTGATTTGGTAGATGAGTATGAATAAAACTCCATCTTACCATTGCTGTGTTTCCCTTTAGTAATTTTTCTACCTTGCATATCTGCTACAATGCAATCAGATATACATGTTATGTTTAACCCGCTATAACAATTTTTTAATGGACTCCTAGTTTCATAATAATATATTCAATCCATTACTTTGCAAACTGACAGAACACGGGCTGTCAATAATGCAATAAGCAATTGATATTGGTTTCTAGGCCGCCATTTTCCTTAACCAAGTTAATGATGTCTTAAGTAAACACTTTCCTTTATTCAATTTGACTAACAATACCAATAGGCCAGTGGGCAGAGCAATACTTGTTCTCGTGTCCATTTTAATAGTACACATAATTAGATTCTGAATTAAAACACATTTGCCACATTTCTACAGGGATGTCTGCTTGACATTCACAGGTAAGTAATGAGATCTCTACAATATCCATACTTAGCACTGTAATACTGGACTAAATATATAGCAAGTTCTCTGACATACAATTTCATCAATATATATCTCAGAGCTGATAGCTGGCTAGTATTCATTGACAGCTGCACAAGTTTGGCAGTAATGTTGCAAGTTCTAGATCTGTAAAAAAAAAACCTTGGTACAGTTCCTTGTCTTATTCTATTTACATGATATTCAACACATTTCAACACCTTTCTCCTACACATGAATACACATATTGTTCTATTTTGTGATTTTTCTTGGTCTTAAAACCGAGGCTTCATCGTATGTCCTGATGCGAACACAAGATGTCGACGGTGTGATGATTAACTAAAACTGACATGTCCTACTGTCATTTCGATCCAAGGCTATACATGTTTGACAACTTCATGGCATGATCCAGCGAATGTATGTTTACCAGTAATTTACAGATCTGTTTCATTTGTTCTCTGAAAAGCAGTAAATTTTCAATATTATAAACAAATACTACAGTTGCCAACTAGTCAAAAATAAATTAACCAAGGGTGACTTATATCAACACATTACAGTTATCTATGATATCTAGTTTTATTGATGGAGGAAGACCACAGAAAAATCCGAGTAGAATTGTCTTCTCAAGTAACTGGCAAATTTTATCATATGAATTTTCTTAGATTAAGCTAAGTTTGAACCCGCGACTTCAGTGGTGAGAGGCAAATGATCTTGAGACAGTACCTTTGACAACCAATAACATATATTGCTTTTCTTCTCAAAACATACTAGTACTACAAATAATGATAATAATCAGTTTATCTTAAATCTGTTTTCTTTGAAATGAGTAATAAGTTCTTCATTTAAAGAGGCCGCACCTATACCGCTGATATTTTTTTTATCTTATCAATAAAACAGTACATTTTTTCAAACCGCATATAACAGATATTAATTTTATTAACCAAATACTAAATTGTGGCCTGCGATAAAGTCACTCATCAGCTAGTATTGGGTTGTGCCAAAACATTGACAAATAAAACAGAAAATTCCGACATATGTATTTAATAGCTAATTTCTCATAAATAAGATAAACTACAAGGACGGAAGCACCCATTATATTCCAATGAGACCTCCCTTTTTGTGATTCAATAAACGTCCATCATTTACTGAACAGAAAGTTATAGGTGATGCATATCTAAATTTTTAAAGGAATAATATCAGGATTTTTCACAATTGTAATAATGGCGAAATACATTGTTTTTCTATATATTATTCCTATACATACTCACTGACCCAATAATGCCATCAGGATATCTATTTATACATGCCAAAACAAAATATTGAATACTGATTTTTTTACTTGGCCTATGTGCCAATTTAGACTAAAATAGATTTCCATCTTAAAGTGGCAACATATTTTGTGATGTATCAAATGAGACATGCAATTTCATTTTGATTTCAATTTCATCTGTTATTGGTAACGTGTATAACAATTTGTTTCATTTTAGAGTCTGAAAGACAAGATGAAGGTATTCAAGCAGCGTTTGGGTTATCTATTTTTAGAATGGGAATTTTGTTTCAATTTCACTACACCAGTCATTTTTTTTATTCTTTGCATTTTTTTAAAGACATTTATAGATATTTTTTACTGATACATAAAAAAGTTAATTAAATATTTTGTAACATTTCCATCTCTTAATTCTTATCTTATTAAATTTAAATATTGCAGCATTGTATCTTTTTTTCTTGCACATCAGATAAGGATATCTGCATTTTTACCGGGGTTAACTATTTCTATCTAACCCTTGGGCCAAGATAAAATTGTTGACGTTAGATTGATTTATGAAATAACGTAAACAACATATTTAGTAATTCATATAAAAAAAATGTTTTAAAAGCTCTTGCAAAAAGTGTAATAATAAATTAAGTTAAAATAATTATTTAATATGTTTGGTATGCAAGAAAAAGAATCATTCATAGTTTTTTCAGTTCAGATAGAAAATTATATCCCTACAGATAAATGTTTTCGCGGGGAACTCAGCCGAGCCTTGTTTCCACCAAAACAGTAATCCCTTGGGACGAAATTTTCTATCCGAACCTCAAACCTATGTAAGATTCTTATACTCTGCACTAGTTTCTAGTTGTTACTGAAGTCACCTTAGCTCCTTCTTCTGCAGGTCACTGGCAGTGAGGCTGGCCTTGTCCAACAGTTGTGCGGCATAGGTGAGGAAGCGACACATGTTCTCCAACTGTGGAATAGTCTTGTCCTCTTCCAGGTCCTCAAACCAGGATTTTGGAAATGTTGACACAATCTACAATAGGAGACATACTAAAATAAATTTATTTGTCTAGCCAGTATTTTTATGTAAACATTGCCGAGACCAGATAGATTAGCTGGTTATGAGTCTGACTACCAATCCAGCGTCGTGTGTTCGAATTCCTACTACATGTATATATCAATATGAGTTTAGTTTTGTATATTTAGTGTAAGATGAGTGGCAGAGTAAGTGTCATTCAACAATTTGCTTATTTATGTCTGGAATAAGTAAAAACACAACACCATTTATTTAGTAATCTTTTTATCACTATTCATAACAACAACTCAGCATATGAATTTTGTTTCCAGATGCCTTCATTCATCTAATGTCTCATTCAAATTTGTGACATGTTCAATATCAGCATATGCCGATTTTAGTTACAAACTAAATCAATTTTGCAAATATTCAGTCCTGCTTGACCCAGATTCTGACAAGTTCTGGTTGACTGTAATGTTGTAACTATCTATTTATATTAAGCACAATATATGAGCCTCGTCATTATAAATAGCATTACATTTTGTCACAACATCTGCTACAATATACAATATTTACATTAGCAGCATTCTCCTTCATTGAACCAATATAGAATTTTGTCATCTATTTTCCCCATGAACAGATACCGATGAAGAGTTACCGGTATTTTTAGCTTTGGATACATTTTACCATAAAAAAGGTTTTACCGAAATGTTAAAATACATGTAGGTTATGATGAATCTGTTTTCTGTTTCTGCTGCAGTAGTTCAATTTAAGTGTAACAAATATGGGAGCACAATGTGGATGTGGCTTTTACTGATCCATTAGCGGACTAAAACATATGAATCAATAACTGATTTGTGGGAATAACCTGCGAGACAAATGTAGGATGTGATGGTATAGACTGCTAGCATCATTCATATAAATATAAGAAATGGACTTCCTTTGTTGAACATGCAGGAGATATGAACTTACATCCAATGGGCAAAGTGTACATGAACCCCTCCGAGAGTCACTTACCTTGCACATGATGCATGCAAGTTCATATCTATTGAACACTCAACAAATGAATTCAAGTCTTAATAGATATAAAAGTAAATAGATGCAGCATTAATAAAGATATATATATATATATATATATATATATATATATATATATATATATATATATATATATCATCGCATAGTGAAAGCTAAATGAAATATCTTATCAAACTTACCGTCTGACATTTGAGTAATGTTTCATGGTTAAATGGTGCTGTTTGCAGGCCAAGCAGAATGTAGCGATTTAAGAGGCCGTCCAATGACAGACCTTGTAACACCTTCATGGAGATAATACTGTGCCAGGACAAAAAGTGACCAAGCAACTGAAACGACAAAAAGCACATCCAAATAAATATTGTATCTTAGAGAGACTCCTATATATAACTTGGACTATGGCAAAAGAATGTTAAGGACTAAAATTCTACCCACAACAATATAAAGTATGGTAGGTGTTTTTTTTATTTCTGTAATGGTTTAACACCATTTTCAATATAAAAAGGTTATATATGGTAAATCCAATTCTATTGGAGCAGTGAGAGGTCAGCTGACAAAACCTCAGACCAATCAGCCACAATAAAGCATGTTTGGTTCGAGACAAACAAATACAGAGACCAGGAACTGATGGAAAAAAAATATTTCTTCAAATTGCCCAAGGGAAGACATAGCCAAAGACTACACAAGTTTTAGGATTATTTCCCCTGCAGTAAAGTGTTTACAAACACAAATTCTAAAACATTGTTTCTTTCAATCTGTAAATGTCAGCAAGATGTAAAAATATTAATAAAATTATCTTATTATTTGTAAAAACTGAATGATTGGATAACCAGATGCATTTCTATCAAAAAATCGGTACGGGTGTAAAAAGTAGCAAATGTAGGTGAAATCTAGTCTTAAAGCCATAACAGCTCCAAAATATTAAAACTCCCTGGGATTCACAGATAAATATTATCATAGTTGAGCACTACCATATCACCAGAGTAGCCTACCTTTATACACGTCCACGACTGTCTGTGGAAGAATACACTAGGTCCAGAATTTCTGTTTTCAAGTACTCTACAGTAAAATAAACAATACAGTAATTAAAATAAAATCAAACTTTGATATAAAGAATTAGTTGTTAATTTAAACAATGTCAGCTCTTTCTTAACAAAATGAGACAGAAATAAATCAATCATAGAAGTATCAAGGGAGGCTTTTATTTCATAATCGACTTTAATAGACAAGTGAAAATGATACCTAACATGAATGTTCTCATCCTTTTGATGGTGTTTAACTGCACTTTCAACAGTTTCCAAGTCATATCATGATGGTGTCTACATGGGACAGTATTCTAAGCCCAGCCATACTGGAGTGTCATACCTCAGACACATTGTATGATACCCCAACAGTCACATTATACTGACACTGTAGTGTCATACCTCAGACACATGGTATGATACCCCACACAGTCACATTATACTGACACTTGAGTGTCATACCTCAGACACATGGTATGATACCCCAACAGTCACATTATACTGACACTGTCATGTCATACCTCAGACACATGGTATGATACCCCAACAGTCACATTATACTGACACTGGAGTGTCATACCTCAGACACATGGTATGATACCCCCAACAGTCACATTATACTGACACTGTAGTGTCATACCTCAGACACATGGTATGATACCCCACACAGTCACATTATACTGACACTGGAGTGTCATACCTCAGACACATGGTATGATACCCCCAACAGTCACATAATACTGACACTGAAGTGTCATACCTTAGACACATGGTATGATACCCCCACACAGTCACATTATACTGACACTGGAGTGTCATACCTCAGATACATAGTTTGATACCCCACACAGTCACATTATACTGACACTTGAGTGTCATACCTCAGATACATGGTATGATACCCCAACAGTCACATTATACTGACACTGTAGTGTCATACCTCAGACACATGGTATGATACCCCACACAGTCACATTATACTGACACTGGAGTGTCATACCTCAGACACATGGTATAATACCCCCAACAGTCACATAATACTGACACTGGAGTGTCATACCTTAGACACATGGTATGATACCCCACACAGTCACATTATACTGACACTGGAGTGTCATACCTCAGATACATAGTTTGATACCCCACACAGTCACATTATACTGACACTGGAGTGTCATACCTCAGATACATGGTATGATACCCCACACAGTCACATTATATTGTCACTGGAGTGTCATACCTCAGATACATGGTATGATACCCCACACAGTCACATTATACTGACACTGGAGTGTCATACCTCAGATACATGGTATGATACCCCAACAGTCACATTATACTGACAATGGAGTGTCATACCTCAGATACATGGTATGATACCCCACACAGTCACATTATATTGACACTGGAGTGTCATACCTCAGACACATGGTATAATACCCCAACAGTCACATTATACTGACACTGGAGTGTCATACCTCAGACACATGGTATGATACCCCACACAGTCACATTATACTGACACTTGAGTGTCATACCTCAGACACATGGTATGATACCCCAACAGTCACATTATACTGACACTGGAGTGTCATACCTCAGACACATGGTATGATACATTTTACTGACACTGGAGTGTCATACCTCAGACACATGGTATGATACCCCCAACAGTCACATTATACTGACACTGGAGTGCCATACCTCAGACACATGGTATGATACCCCACACAGTCACATTATACTGACACTGGAGTGTCATACCTCAGACACATGGTATGATACCCCACACAGTCACATTATACTGACACTGGAGTGTCATACCTCAGACACATGGTATGATACCCCAGCATCCACATTATACTGACACTGGAGTGTCATACTCATACCTCAGACACATGGTATGATACCCCATACAGTCACATTATACTGACACTGGCATGTCATACCTCAGACACATGGTAATATACCCCACACAGTCACATTAAACTGACACTGGAGTGACATACCTCAGACACATAGTATGATACCCCACACAATCACATTATACTGACACTGGAGTGTCATACCATTATACTGACACTGGAGTGTCATACCTCAGACACATGGCATGATACCCTACACAGTCACATTATACTGACACTGGACCAACCATACCTTGAGTTATCCTTTAAATCCCGATAACCAAGGATAGAAGCTTCTAGGACCATTTCTCAAGTCTTTGATATGACCCGACTTGGGATCACATCCTAGACCTTCTGCATTCGAGGCAAATAACCACTAAACCACTATCACGATGAATGTCAGAACACAACATAAATACTAGGTATGACACTAGTGAATAGTTATACTGAGCTTGATTTGGATAGAATACAGATTTACAATGCTACTAGAATAAATGACCTTTAACCTTTTTGTTCTACTAGAATAGTCGAGATAAAGTGATCATAGCTCACTTACGTTTTTGGATAAAGTGGCATGAATACGTCTTCATCTAGTGTCTGCTTCATTCTGCCAACTATTGCTTTGAGAAAATTCTGAAGGTAATAAAAATCAACATGCCTTATCACTTTTTAATATTAGCAATATTTAACAAATTTATTTAATATGTACTGAACATGTATGCTACTTATCTAATAGTCCATGGTAAAGTTATACCAAGTATTGAAAGTCGACAGTTTATAGTTGAAAAAGCAATGATCACAGCTTATACAAATCATAATACTTCAACAAGACTGGAAACAAAACTTTATAAATAACAGATATAGAGCAGTTGTTTTTAAACATACATAATTTAAACTCTTCATTACTGATCTATATTTGCAATAATTGTATTTTTTAAAATAAAAATCAAGAATATCAAAATGAAAATAAGAGATGCTGTGATTCTGTTTTTGTGTTATCCTTGGTATAGATATGAACGGTATGATATAATGCTTATGAATGTATATTTATTGTTTTTGTGTTATCCTTGGTATAGATATGAACGGTATGATATAATGCTTATGAATGTATATTTATTGTTTTTGTGTTATCCTTGGTATTGATATGCATGGTATGATATAATGCTTATGAATGTATATTTATTGTTTTTGTGTTATCCTTGGTACTGATTTGCATGGTATGATATAATACTTATGAATGTATATTTATTGTTTTTGTGTTATCCTTGGTATTGATATGCATGGTATGATATAATGCTTATGAATGTATATTTATTGTTTTTGTGTTATCCTTGGTATAGATATGAACGGTATGATATAATGCTTATGAATGTATATTTATTGTTTTTGTGTTATCCTTGGTATTGATATGCATGGTATGATATAATGCTTATGAATGTATATTTATCTTTTGTGTGTTATCCTTGGTATATTTATTGTTTTTGTGTTATCCTTGGTATTGATATGCATGGTATGATATAATGCTTATGAATGTATATTTATTGTTTTTGTGTTATCCTTGGTATTGATATGCATGGTATGATATAATGCTTATGAATGTATATTTATTGTTTTTGTGTTATCCTTGGTATTGATATGCATGGTATGATATAATGCTTATGAATGTATATTTATTGTTTTTGTGTTATCCTTGGTACTGATTTGCATGGTATGATATAATGCTTATGAATGTATATTTATTGTTTTTGTGTTATCCTTGGTATTGATATGCATGGTATGATATAATGCTTATGAATGTATATTTATTGTTTTTGTGTTATCCTTGGTATAGATATGAACGGTATGATATAATGCTTATGAATGTATATTTATTGTTTTTGTGTTATCCTTGGTATTGATATGCATGGTATGATATAATGCTTATGAATGTATATTTATTTTTTGTGTGTTATCCTTGGTATATTTATTGTTTTTGTGTTATCCTTGGTATTGATATGCATGGTATGATATAATGCTTATGAATGTATATTTATTGTTTTTGTGTTATCCTTAGTATTGATATGCATGGTATGATATAATGCTTATGAATGTATATTTATTGTTTTTGTGTTATCCTTGGTATAGATATGAACGGTATGATATAATGCTTATGAATGTATATTTATTGTTTTTGTGTAATCCTTGGTATATTTATTGTTTTTGTGTTATCCTTGATATTGATATGCATGGTATGATATAATGCTTATGAATGTATATTTATTGTTTTTGTGTTATCCTTGGTATATTTATTGTTTTTGTGTTATCCTTGGTATTGATATGCATGGTATGGTATAATGCTTATGAATGTATATTTATTGTTTTTGTGTTATCCTTGGTATTGATATGCATGGTATGATATAATGCTTATGAGTGTATATTTATTGTTTTTGTGTTATCCTTGGTATATTTATTGTTTTTGTGTTATCCTTGGTATATTTATTGTTTTTGTGTTATCCTTGATACTGATATGCATGGTATGATATAATGCTTATGAATGTATATTTATTGTTTTTGTGTTATCCTTGGTATATTTATTGTTTTTGTGTTATCCTTAGTATTAATATGCATGTTTTGATATAATGCTTATGAATGTATATTTATTGTTTTTGTGTTATCCTTGGTATATTTATTGTTTTTGTGTTATCCTTGGTATTGATATGCATATTTTGATATAATGTTTATGAATGTATATTTATTGTTTTTGTGTTATCCTTGGTATTGATATGCATGGTACGATATAATGCTTATGAATGTATATTTATTGTTTTTGTGTTATCCTTGGTATATTTATTGTTTTTGTGTTATCCTTAGTACTGATATGCATGGTATGATATATTGCTTATGAATGTATATTTATTGTTTTTGTGTTATCCTTGGTATTGATATGCATGGTATGATATAATGCTTATGAATGTATATTTATTGTTTTTGTTTTATCCTTGTTACTGACATGCATGGTATGATATAATTTTTATTAATGTATATTTATTGTTTTTGTGTTATCCTTCGTAGTGACATGCACGGTATGATATAATGCTTATGAATGTATATTTATTGTTTTTGTTTTATCCTTGTTACTGACATGCATGGTATGATATAATTTTTATTAATGTATATTTATTGTTTTTGTGTTATCCTTCGTAGTGACATGCACGGTATGATATAATGCTTAAGAATGTATATTTATTGTTTTTGTGTTATCCTTGGTACTGATTTGCATGGTATGATATAATGCTTACGAATGTATATTTATTGTTTTTGTGTTATCCTTGGTACTGATATGCATGGTATGATATAATGCTTATGAATGTATATTTATTGTTTTTGAGTTATCCTTGGTACTGATATGCATGGTATGATATAATGCTGATGAATGTATATTTATTGGTTTAATTATTCAACATGTGTTTTATTCATGTATATACATCTGTGATATCAAAATAAATATTTATACTCTAAACCAGAAAGTTTCTTTATTATTAACCCTTTACTTCATATAGACACCTTTGGACACTTCTAATATTGAAAGCATTAATTCAACACATATCAGCAATGGGTGAATTATGTTTATATTAACTGACAGAGTGGAAAACAGTGCAGGAAGTGTTCAGATTGCTTGTTATGCACTGTTTTCAAAGGCCTTCTGTGATTGGTGCGAGAAAATGCGTATCTATGGAGTAAAGGGTTAAGCTGATGAAAGTGAACTTGTATTCATTTCTAGTAAGTACATTTTTAACTCTGTATAAACTATTACACAAGCATGAAATAAAGAAAGAAGCATCTCCCGTCTAACTCTCACTGCAACTTACTTGTGTGTTTACTGATTTGCCGTTCACGGTGGGGTAGTCTTTTGTCAGTTTCTGAACCAGATTTACGAATCTACACGTCTGCGATGTAGACAAGGGATCCCATTGAGTAGCTGCTACATCTGTCAAACAAACGAAACATTATCTGAACAATTTTGTAATAATTAGACGTTATTAGTATTTTCAAATGTGTGCAACGTAATATAAAGCAGTTTCTACTCCTCAAACTGATTTCTTGTAACTATCATTGATTCAAAGGGAGTAAATCACAATTTTTCATTGGCTAAAAACATTTTTTCCCAATCCATGCTTATATAAAATATCTGACCCTATATTGCCAAAAGGATATTTTTTTAAACATGCCACAATAATATATAAAGGGATTTCCTAATTTGAGCAATGCATCTAGGTTAGACTAAAATAGATTTTCCACTTAAAATTGCAACATATTTTGTGACATACTAAATGTGTCATGTGTTTTCATTTTTATTTCAATTTGATACACCTTATAAGATTACACATTTTAAAATTTGCTTCATCTGAGAAAGAGTTTGAATGACGATGTGAAGGTTGTCGACATTTAACAATTTTGTTCGAAGTTTCATTTATACTTTAGTGTGTCACATTTTAAGGTTTTCTGTCTACACTATTCATTTGCAGCAGTTTTAACTTAATTATGTTTTTTATCTACATAACTCCCACAACATTACTTTATAAATGCATTTATAAGTACTAAATATCCAAATAGTACCAGATGTTAAAAGTTTGGAGCAATTTTAATAAAGACATACTTTTAAAAGTTGGTAGCTCTATTTCATCTAAAATACATTTGTGTAGAAGTTCTATTTTATCAACAAGACAAACTTAAGAGTTTTAGCAGCTCTATTCAATCAATATAGTGCTCAAGTATTAATGTCCTCTACGGTGTGTTTAACAACTTGAATAGTAAAATGAAATTGAAGAAAATATATCCATAAAACTGTTTTTAATTGAAATGTACTGATTATACATTTATGAAGTTTGGAACATAGAACACTGAAACAATAGAGAATATGTGAAGATTAAAGTTGTGTTATTGGACTGTCTGATTATTAACTTTGTCAACAGGAAGTACTTGTATAAAGAAGATACTAAGTGATTTTTCAGTGGAAGGACATTAAGTTTTACAAAGTTAGCATTGAAAGTAACATGAAACCGGCAGGGTACTAACAAGTCACTCAGTTTTGGTGTTGCTATTTAAACTACATGACAAACTTACTTAAGTTTTGATAATTCTACATTACCTGCAGTACACACTTACACTCACTGGCGGCAGCAGTTTTAAATACAATACTTCTTACAGTACACACTTACACTCACTAGAGGCAGCAGTTTTAAATACAATACTTCTTACAGTACACACTTACACTCACTAGAGGCAGCAGTTTTAGATACAATACCTTCTTACAGTACACACTTACACTCACTGGCAGCAGCAGTTTTAAATACAATACTTCTTACAGTACACACTTACACTCACTAGAGGCAGCAGTTTTAAATACAATACTTCTTACAGTACACACTTACACTCACTAGAGGCAGCAGTTTTAAATACAATACTTATTACAATACACACTTACACTCACTGGCGGCAGCAGTTTTAAATACAATACTTCTTACAGTACACACTTACACTCACTAGAGGCAGCAGTTTTAAATACAATACTTCTTACAGTACACACTTACACTCACTAGAGGCAGCAGTTTTAGATACAATACCTTCTTACAGTACACACTTACACTCACTGGCGGCAGCAGTTTTAAATACAATACTTCTTACAGTACACACTTACACTCACTAGAGGCAGCAGTTTTAAATACAATACGTTCTTACAGAACAACACTTACACTCACTAGAGGCAGCAGTTTTAAATACAATACCTTCTTACAGTACACACTTACACTCACTACATGCAGCAGTTTTAGATACAATACTTCTTACAGTACACACTTACACTCACTAGAGGCAGCAGTTTTAGATACAATACCTTCTTACAGTACAAACTTACACTCACTAGAGGCAGCAGTTTTAGATACAATACCTTCTTACAGTACACACTTACACTCACTAGAGGCAGCAGTTTTAAATACAATACTTCTTACAGTACACACTTACACTCACTAGAGGCAGCAGTTTTAAATACAATACTTCTTACAGTACACACTTACACTCACTACAGGCAGCAGTTTTAAATACAATACCTACTTACAGTTCACACGAGGCAGCAGTTATAAATACAATACCTTCTTACAGTACACACTTACACTCACTAGATGCAGCAGTTATAAATACAATACCTTCTTACAGTACACACTTACACTCACTAGAGGCAGCAGTTTTAAATACAATACCTTCTTACAGTACACATGAGGCAGCAGTTTTAAATACAATACTTCTTACATTACACACTTACACTCACTAGAGGCAGCAGTTTTAGATACAATACTTCTTACAGTATACACACTTACACTCACTAGAGGCAGCAGTTTTAGATACAATACCTTCTTACAGTACACATGAGGCAGCAGTTTTAAATACAATACCTTCTTACAGTACACACTTACACTCACTAGAGGCAGCAGTTTTAAATACAATACTTCTTACAGTACACACTTACACTCACTACAGGCAGCAGTTTTAAATACAACACCTTCTTACAGTACACATGAGGCAGCAGTTTTAAATACAATACTTCTTACATTACACACTTACACTCACTAGAGGCAGCAGTTTTAGATACAATACTTCTTACAGTATACACACTTACACTCACTAGAGGCAGCAGTTTTAGATACAATACCTTCTTACAGTACACATGAGGCAGCAGTTTTAAATACAATACCTTCTTACAGTACACACTTACACTCACTAGAGGCAGCAGTTTTAGATACAATACTTCTTACAGTACACAATTACACTCACTAGTGGCAGCAGTTTTAAATACAATACTTTCTTACAGTACACACTTACACTCACTAGAGGCAGCAGTTTTAAATACAATACTTCTTACAGTACACAATTACACTCACTAGTGGCAGCAGTTTTAAATACAATACTTTCTTACAGTACACACGAGGCAGCAGTCATCAATAAAATACCTCTTACAGTACACACTTACACTCACTAGAGGCAGAAGTTTAAATAACAATAGCTTCTTACAGTACACATTTACACTTACTAGAGGCAGCAGTTTTAGATACAATACCTTCTTACAGTACAACACTTACACTCACTGGTGGCAGCAGTTTTAGATACAATACCTTCTTACAGTACACACTTACACTCACTAGAGGCAGCAGTTGTAAATACAATACTTTCTTACAGTACAACACTTACACTCACTGGCGGCAGCAGTTTTAGATACATACTTTCTTACAGTGCAACACTTACATTCACTGGCGACAGCAGTTTTAAATACAATACCTTCTTACAGTACACACTTACACTCACTGGCGGCAGCAGTTTTAGATACATACTTTCTTACAGTGCAACACTTACACTCACTGGCGGCAGCAGTTTTAGATACAATACTTTCTTACAGTACAACACTTACACTCACTAGAGGCAGCAGTTGTAAATACAATACTTCTTACAGTACAACACTAACACTCACTGGCGGCAGCAGTTTTAGATACGATACCTTCTTACAGTACAAACTTACACTCACTAGAGGCAGCAGTTGTAAATACAATACTTCTTACAGTACAACACTAACACTCACTGGCGGCAGCAGTTTTAGATACAATACCTTCTTACAGTACAACACTTACACTCACTGGCGGCAGCAGTTTTTGATACAATACCTTCTTACAGTACAACACTTACACTCACTGGCGGCAGCAGTGTTAGATACAATACCTTCTTACAGTACAACACTTACACTCACTGGTGGCAGCAGTTTTAGATACAATACCTTCTTACAGTACACACTTACACTCACTAGAGGCAGCAGTTGTAAATACAATATTTTCTTACAGTACAACACTTACACTCACTAGAGGCACAGTACAACACTTACACTCACTGGCGGCAGTAGTTTTAGATACATACCTTCTTACAGTACAACACTTACATTCACTGGCGCCAGCAGTTTTAGATACAATACTTCTTAAAGTACAACACTTACACTCACTGGCGGCAGCAGTTTCAGATACAATACTTCTTACAGTACACACTTACACTCACTAGCGGCAGCAGTTTTAGATACAATACATTCTTACAGTACACACTTACACTCACTAGCGGCAGCAGTTTTAAATACAATACCTTCTTACAGTACAACACTTACACTCACTGGCTGCAGCAGTTTTAGATACAATACCTTCTTATAGTACACACTTACACTCAACTCACTAGGGGCAGCAGTTTTAGATACAATACCTTCTTACAGTACACACTTACACTCTGTCACTAGAGGCAGCAGTTTTAAATACAATACCTTCTTACAGTACACACTTACACTCTGTCACTAGAGACAGCAGTTTTAAATACAATACTTTCTTACAGTACACACATTCACTCATTAGAGGCAGCAGTTATAAATACAATACCTCTTACAGTACAACACTTACACTCACTAGAGGCAGCAGTTTTAAATACAGTACCTTCTTACAGAACACACTTACTCACTAGAGTCAGCAGTTTTAAATACAATACCTTCTTACAGTACACACTTACACTCAATAGTGGCAGCAGTTTTAGATACAATACCTTCATACAGTACACACTTACACTCTGTCACAAGAGGCAGCAGTTTTAAATACAATACTTCTTACAGTACAACACTTACACTCACTAGCGGTAGCAGTTTTAGATACAATACCTTCTTAAAGTACACACTTACACTCACTAGAGGCAGCAGTTTTAAATACAATACCTTCTTATAATACACACTTACACTCACTAGAGGCAGCAGTTTTAGATACAATACCTTCTTACAGTACACACTTATACTTACTAGAGGCAGCAGTTTTAAATACAATACTTTCTTACAGTACACACAATGCAGCAGTTATAAATACAATACCTCTTACAGTACACACTTACACTCACTAGAGGCAGCAGTTATAAATACAATACCTTCTTACAGTACACACTTACACTCACTAGAGGCAGCAGTTTTAAATACAATACCTTCTAACAGTACACACTTACACTTACTAGAGGCAGCAGTTTTAAATACAATACTTCTAACAGTACACACTTACACTCACTAGAGGCAGCAGTTTTAAATACAATACCTTCTTACAGTACACACTTACACTCTGTCACTAGAGGCAGCAGTTTTAAATACAATACTTTCTTACAGTACACACTTACACTCATTAGAGGCAGCAGTTATAAATACAATACCTCTTACAGTACAACACTTACACTCACTAGGGGCAGCAGTTTTAGATACAATACCTTCTTACAATACACACTTACACTCACTAGTGGCAGCAGTTTTAATAACAATACTTCTTACAGTACACACTTACACTCACTACAGGCAGCAGTTTTAGATACAATACCTTCTTACAGTATACACTTACACTCACTAGCGGCAGCAGTTATAAATACAATACCTTCTTACAGTACACACAAGGCAGCAGTTATAAATACAATACCTTCTTACAGTACACACTTACACTCACTAGAGGCAGCAGTTTTAAATACAATACCTTCTTACAGTACACACTTACACTTTGTCACAAGAGGCAGCAGTTTTAAATACAATACTTCTTACAATACACACTTACACTCACTAGAGGCAGCAGTTTTAAATACAATACCTTCTGACAGTACACACTTACACTCACTAGTGGCAGCAGTTTTAATAACAATACTTCTTACAATACACACTTACACTCACTAGAGGCAGCAGTTTTAGATACAATACCTTCTTACAGTACACACTTACACTCACTTGCGGCAGCAGTTATAAATACAATACCTTCTTACAGTACACACAAGGCAGCAGTTATAAATACAATACCTTCTTACAGTACACACTTACACTCACTAGAGGCAGCAGTTTTAAATACAATACCTTCTTACAGTACACACTTACACTTTGTCACAAGAGGCAGCAGTTTTAAATACAATACTTCTTACAATACACACTTACACTCACTAGAGGCAGCAGTTTTAAATACAATACCTTCTTACAGTACAACACTTACACTCACTAGAGGCAGCAGTTTAAAATACAATACCTTCTTACAGTACAACACTTACACTCACTAGAGGCAGCAGTTTAAAATACAATACCTTCTTACAGTACACACTTACACTTTGTCACAAGAGGCAGCAGTTTTAAATACAATACTTCTTACAATACACACTTACACTCACTAGAGGCAGCAGTTTAAAATACAATACCTTCTTACAGTACAACACTTACACTCACTAGAGGCAGCAGTTTAAAATACAATACCTTCTTACAGTACACACTTACACTCACTAGAAGCAGCAGTTTTAGATACAATACTTTCTTACAGTACACACTTACACTCACTAGAGGCAGCAGTTTTAGATACAATACCTTCTTACAGCACACACTTACACTCACTAGAGGCAGCAGTTATAAATACAATACGTTCTTACAGAACACAATTACACTCACTAGAGGCAGCAGTTTTAAATACAATACCTTCTTACAGTACAACACTTACACTCACTAGAGGCAGCAGTTTTAAATACAATACTTCTTACAGTACAACACTTACACTCACTAGAGGCAGCAGTTTAAAATACAATACCTTCTTACAGTACACACTTACACTCACTAGAGGCAGCAGTTTTAAATACAATACTTTCTTACAGTACAAAGAGGCAGCAGTTTTAAATACAATACCTTCTGACAGTACAACACTTACACTCACTAGAGGCAGCAGTTTTAAATACAATACCTTCTTACAGTACACACTTACACTCACTAGAGGCAGCAGTTTTAAATACAATACCTTCTTACAGTACCGGTTACACTCACTAGAGGCAGCAGTTTTAAATACAATACCTTCTTACAGTACAACACTTACACTCACTAGAGGCAGCAGTTTTAAATGCAATACCTTCTTACAGTACAACACTTACACTCACTAGAGGCAGCAGTTTTAAATACAATACCTTCTTACAGTACACACTTACACTCACTAGAGGCAGCAGTTTTAAATACAATACCTATTTACAGTACACACTTACATGTACATTCACTAGAGGCAGCAGTTTTAAATACAATACCTACTTACAGTACACACTTACACTCACTAGAGGCAGCAGTTTTAAATACAATACTTTTTTCCAGTACAACACTTACACTCACTAGTGGCAGCAGTTTTAAATGCAATACCTTCTTACAGTACAACACTTACACTCACTAGAGGCAGCAGTTTTAAATACAATACCTTCTTACAGTACACACTTACACTCACTAGAGGCAGCAGTTTTAAATACAATACCTTCTTACAGTACACACTTACATTCACTAGTGGCAGCAGTTTTTGATACAATACTTTCTTACAGTACACACTTACACTCACTAGAGGCAGCAGTTTTAATAACAATAGCTTCTTACAGTACAACACTTACACTCACTAGCGGCAGCAGTTTTAGATACAATACCTTCTTACAGTACACACTTACACTCATTTGAGGCAGCAGTTTAAAATACAATACTTTCTTACAGTAAAACACTTACACTCACTAGCGGCAGCAGTTTAAAATACAATACCTTCTTACAGTAAACACTCACACTCACTAGAGGCAGCAGTTTTAGATACAATACTTTCTTACAGTAAAACACTTACACTCACTAGAGGCAGCAGTTTTAAATACAATACTTCTTACAGTACACACTTACACTCACTAGAGGCAGCAGTTTTAAATACAATACCTTCTTACAGTACAACACTTACACTCACTAGAGGCAGCAGTTTTAAATACAATACCTTCTTACAGTACAACACTTACACTCACTAGAGGCAGCAGTTTTAAATGCAATACCTTCTTACAGTACAACACTTACACTCACTAGAGGCAGCAGTTTTAAATACAATACCTTCTTACAGTACACACTTACACTCACTAGAGGCAGCAGTTTTAGATACAATACCTTCTTACAGTACAACACTTACACTCACTAAAGGCAGCAGTTTTAAATACAATACCTTCTTACAGTACACACTTACAATCACTAGAGGCAGCAGTTTTAGATACAACACCTTCTTACAGTACACACTTACATTCAATAGTGGCAGCAGTTTTAGATACAATACTTTCTTACAGTTCAACACTTACACTTACTAGAGGCAGCAGTTTAAAATACAATACTTCTTACAGTACACACTTACACTCACTAGAGGAAGCAGTTTAAAATACAATACTTCTTACAGTACTACACTTACACTCACTAGAGGCAGCAGTTTAAAATACAATACTTCTTACAGTACACACTTACACTCACTAGAGGCAGCAGTTTTAAATACAATACCTTCTTACAGTACAACACTTACTTGTAAGTTTTGGAAGCACTATTTTATCTACAATAGCTGGTAATAGTTTGATGTCGTCATCCTCTCGATCTATAGGCTCTCCTTCCTCAAAACCATAGAAAAGTAATGATTCGTACCATCGCATCTCTTCAAGATCAGTACATCTTTCCTGAATAAAAGATAACAATAATTAAAGCTTTGGTCTCTTCAAAATGTCCACACATTGATATGCATTGTCAGTAAAAGTAGAAAACTGACATGGTTGTTAAAACAACAACCAACTAGATTTATTTGGTCCAGAGCAACTAGCCGCCACTTTATGTAACAATTCTTGTCACTTCAATCGCATCAGCTGACAGACGAATAATGCCAATATCTTGTTTTCTAAGACAAAAACTGCAGAAAAGTCAAAAGTGACAACAACTGGACGTATGCTCTACTCCAGGTCTTAGTGTTATTATATAAACTTGCAACATTTATTTTGAAAAATAAGGCTATTTTTTTTATTACGACTCAAATAAACAATATGCACATTCACACAGATGAAAAACACACATGTTAGTGATATCTTGGTGTTCATTATTTACTTTAGCAACACTTCAAACATCATGATGGGCCCGTGGTTCAGTGGTAGAGCATCGACTCCATGATTGGAGTCATGGGTTTGATCCTCCATCACAGCTATATGTGGTAACCTTGAGCAAGACACTTTTTCCACATATTCCTTGCACTGGTTCTATCCAGGAAGACTTTGACCGTGATTTGTTTAAGTTGTAATAACTTGTTTCACAATCAGACTAAAATAAATACATGTAAGTTTAATATAAACCTTTCAAATTGTGTTCCAATAAATTATAAATACCTCCAGTGGATTCCATTTGACAAGCTGTAACCGCACAAAAGGATTGACAAGTTTTGGTAGACACAACCCTATGTACGCCTCCCTGTAAGATTCGCCATATTTTTTCTTCCAATCAAAAAATTTCTCCCGCACACAGTCAGTGTCACTGAAATCATCCATGACATCCTCGAACAAATCTGTTGCAATCCCTCGTATTTCATCTATGGAAAAGAAATATAACTGATATCGAGGTTTAATTGAAGTTGAATACACATTGTAAAGTTCAGTAAAACCTTTTCTTACACCAGCCACACATGGGAAAGAGCAAAAATCACCCGATTTGATTAAAACTAAAATTATAAAACTGGTTAATAGAAAACGTGGCTGTTTAAGAAAAGTGGTTGCTTAATAGAGGTGACCACTAACACAGGTTTTATTGTACTGGAATACTGTGAAAAGGTTTGAAGATTGGTTACAAAAATGGTACAAGAAATTAAATTAAAGACATAATCAGATATGCATTGTTTTAATGAATCCCAACCATTCTAAAGTTAACGTTTGTAATTTGAAGTTCTTGTTTTAGGTTTAAAGTTTTAATCCTAGATGGTAATAAAACTTTTCTTTTAACAATATCATCCAAAACAAAGTGTCCATTCTAATGAAAGTATAAAAAATGTTAAAGGAATTTTTTCCTTGAAATACATTTTCCTAAATAACTAAATTTCTCAAACTGATTTCAATCTTCCCAACAAGAAAACGCAGTCTTAAGAAAACTTGATCCAACAGGAACATACACTGACACTAAATTTAATCTGCATTAAATGAATAATTTTTACAAATTTTTAAACTTCTTAAATTTGGTCTATTATTGATTCTTCTTAACTTAAAAAGCGGTCACTTTAGGATACTGACAATGGAAGGACTTGTACAGAAGCATGTTAGGTACAACAAATCTTAAACAACTTCTTAAAAATATCTTGGAATTGTTTTTAACTTAACAAGGACTTATTGACATGACAGCAGACAATAATTGTGAGGTTGTTATCCCCGGGTGATGAAATGATGTTAAATCACCACCTCTTTCTTGATTAAATTTTGTAATTTCCGATTGATTTTCCTCGTCATCCGATGACAAGCCCTCGTGATGGCCGCTAATACTCTTGCCCTCCCTGGCTCTACGTCTTCGTGCCCTGTAACCAAAGATAATATTATACATGTTTATCACAGAGTTACCACATTTATTTTTACTTTTTCAAATTATCTATTTAAATGACAGTGAGAAATACATTGAAGAGCAATCAAAACGATATAGCACTCCTAGCTTTATAAATTGTGAAAAAAAGACGCATGCTTTTTATTAATTTGGGAAAATATGTGATTTTGGGAGGTAAAATATGTGATTTTTGCTTGAGGAAGACACTGATTATTGATGCCTACAAATAAGGGTAACAAGAGTTGTCAGAAGACAACAAAGCTTGCCAATGGGATAAAACTCGCCACCAATGCAAATATTGAGATTGGAGGCAAACACCAAAACTTCAACGCATCTAAACGCAAAAGTTTAACCTGGGTGTCTACAGATGAAAAATTAAGTCTTAAAAGGCCATAACTCTGCCAAATTGCAACCCCGAGTTATGGTTCTTGTCTCTGTGTGTTCCATTGATGATGGTGAACACAAATGCGAATTTTCATTCATATCCAATGAGTGGTTGCATAGATAAACTTAAATGCAAAAGTTTAATGTGGGTTTCTACAGACGACGCCAGGGTCATGGCAATAGTTCTCCTTGGACTTCGTCCCAGGGAACTAAAAAACTACACAATTTACAGCAAAAGTTACTTGACTCTCACCACTGAGTTTTTGAGTTCAAGACCTGCTTAGTCCACATATTTTAAGTTAAATTGCTGATATTTAGATTAAATTTTACCATTTCATTCTGCATACATATGCCGGGCCCGATTAGCTCAGTCAGTTTTGCGTCCGACTATCAATCCAAGGGTCACGAGTTCAAATCCCCGCCCAGCAACAGTCCCTGTGATGAGTGAAATATGACATTGTGTCTCATTACCATTCGTCTTTCACTGCTGATTCAAGTGGGAAAGTTACCAGTTACTTGCGAGATGGGGTGTGCTCATTGCTGGTTAACATTTCAGGATCCCAGGAAACAGTGATTAGGTTAACTAATCATCTGCTAGTGCTTCTGAAATGTTTGCTGGCATGCAATAAAATCTCATTGAATGTTTTAATGATAAAGATGTTGCGAAGTTCATAATGCAACCACTAAGTCATTCATTGCAACCCCTGTCAGAGACACTATACATCAAAACCACTTAAACATATACAGATATACTAGGTGTATTTCTCTGTAACTTACCTCCTGGCTTCCCTTTCAGCTATCCTACGTTGTCGTGCCTGATCTTCAGCATCCATAACAACTTTGGCTTTATCTACAAAACAAAAAACAGAGTCAGTCTGTCACATACATGTACATCAAATATAAAATGTACTTTAATGCTTATAATCCAAGCGTATACTACCCATATAAGATCCCCACCCCCCTCCCCCCATAAAAATTGTTTTCATATCTGTTAAAAATAAAACCATAAACACCATAACCTAGCACTAGCAGCTCCTTGCAATGGTAGGAGTATAAGACCATTATACAGTAATTGCTAGATTATCATCCATTTTATTCTTTAAAAGGGGGAGGTGGTGGGGGGGGGGGGGAATTTTCAATGAGAATAAAATGGGTCAGGGTGGCATGAAAAATAGGGGGTAGGCAGGGATTATAATCTAGCAATTTATTCGAAAGAAAGATATTTAAAAGACGTTTTTGGTTTGGTTTGGTTTGGTCACCTGGGAAAACAAATATACATATGTGCATATCTGGGGAAAAAAATAACTATACAATCTAAATTTTTAATAGGCTATTTGCTATGAACTGGGCTTACAACATGTTGTAAATTTATAATTACCATAGTTATCACATGCACATCATTGCAACAGGGGGAATATTCAATATATGTGAAGTAACTCGAAACATATTTTGGTTTGATTCAAATGATGAAAATGTCAACTTTGGAAGTAAATTCTTGGTTTATCACCATTAGAATCTTGCAAGATATATTTTCAATTACTATTTTTTGTATGGACAAACTGCTCCGATACCCATGACTTTGGTGAACAAAAAAAGCTTGGTTATAAAATGGTATTCATTTTTGGACAAGTAACTATTTTCTCCAAGCTGCACTTATGCAACACAACTGCAAGATATTTAAAACACAACATTCAAATATAAAAATCTTAAATCATTTAACATATGCACACACACTACAGTTAACTTGTGCACAAATGTACACGCTACGCCAATAAAGTACCGACTCGTCATGTAGGAGTGGCTTTGATCCTCGATGTCTTGTTGGCGACGGCTCGCAAACTTGGCTGAACGATTCTTCAGAAGGTTATACATCCGTGACTCAAGGTCATTGATGATTGGCACCTGTAGCAGAAAATAACAAGGTGAAGGTAATTTTTTAATCTTAATTGAAGTTAATTATGCAAATGAAGAACATAACCTTACATGGGTCAAACTATAATAAATTCCATTTTTTTCTTCAATAAATGTCTACTGGCTTGTTAACATAAGTTTATCCACTTTTATCACGATTTAGAAATGCATATTAACCTAAGGTTCGAAACATTATATAAATCATAAAACAAGTTTTAATCATTTCCCACTTGAAGAATTTCATAAAAATAATGAAAAAACTCTCCAATGAATGTACATGTACTATAAAAGTCCAATATTAAATTGTTAGAAACTGAATTTCATACAAACCTTTTGAACTGCCAATATTAATGGAATAACCTGGTGTTGAAACTGGTACTAGGTAGTATTCACAATTCTTTAATTTTAAAACTCATAAATAAATTATCTTACAGATTAACTATTAGTACATCAAACTTACAAGCTTATGAATGACTATTTATCTTTAATAGTCATTCTTAATTTTCAAAATCCTAAATTTCCAAAATCAAAATATTTCAATACAGATTTCCTAATTAATGCCAAACTTAAATAAACAAAATTATTTTTAACAATGAAATGGAGTGTTGCTCATTACCAAGGTACAAACCTTTGCTCTGGGGGTACACGTAATGGGGGAGTTCCCAAAACATATGCATAAATTAAATGCTAAAATACCCAATACTATAAACATTTTGTTTACAGCACCAAAAATATTTTTTCCTGTTGAAACTAATACAATACTTAAAACAATTTGCAATAAATAATACTTATTTATTGAATACCGGTAGTATGTAATAACCTTAATTTCAATAATTTAAATTGCATTAAGGGCTGAAGCCTCAATTTATTTCAGACAATCAAATGAATGGACCTCATTTTACTTTATCCCAGAGAAGCATTATGATTTTAAAACATTTAATAACTGAATTACTGAAATACCATGAATGCCAACTTGTATTTTTTAAGACTTTTTGCTTTTTATGACACTGTTTTGTGTGTCGAAATTTTATACATCTGACCAAAAGTATGCTGTGAACTGTTCTCTTTGATGTTTTCTTCTCTTTTTAAATCAGTCAGTCACAGTTAAAAATGTTAAAGGAAGACAGAAAGAAGAGGATAGACAGAAAGTAGCAAGGATGACACGCAAACCCTCCCAAACACATGGCCTCTGTCTTCTGTATATCCCCGAGTGGTATAACTTGCTGCTTTTTTTATACAAATAAGAATAAGCATGATTGTAATTGTTTGTTTAACCTGGGTTTTAATAAAGGTGTAAAAAGTTCCCAAGCTAGCCAAAATGGAAAGTATGGTAGATTGAATTTTTAGAAATGCCATCATTTAAAAGATTTAAGAAATTATTTCACTTCATTTTATGATGAATAAAAAAGAAAAAAATATATATACATAATTTATATCGAAAACACATTGAAAACCTATATCTTCAAATTTTCTGAGATTATAAAAGGCAAAATTTAGCATTACTTCTTAGATAAATACCTTAAGACTAAATGTCATGTGTAAATGATGATTCAATGCTCTTTTGCCAATATGACAAGAAACGATTTTCAGTTCAACAAATCAAGTCTTGCAGAGTTGTTTGCATTTCAATGAAAGATTTTTTCTCCAATAGAAAACTGAACAGCAAATTCAGTTATATCATTTTTTATATCCCTCTGACAGCAAGTTCTACCACACACCTGAGTCTAAGTTTCCCTCCCGATGTTATCAAATAGTGACACAGAAGGCCTGCCCTACACGTATGAGAAACCCACCTTTTCATTCAAACATTCAACCAAGTCGCGAACATACCCCCTCATTTCTTGGAAGAACCGAAAACGGCTCTCCAAGACCGGTACGCTGTTTTCACACATCTCGATACTCTTCTTGGTGTCATCAAGGGTGGTCACCAGTTTCTCTGCTTCAAGTCTGTTGCCCCTATTTACATCCTCCATGGTGGTTAGTCTAAAGTTGATGGAAGATTTAAACTAGAGATGACATAGGAGGTGTGTTAAAAAAAATATGTGGACTTTTGTTATATTTTCAACATTTGATATAGCACGAATAAAAACTATATTGCCATAAAAAGTAATATTTTTCTCTATGCCAAATTTTGTAACTGTACTGAATGCGGTAATGTAGCAACAGCTCTAAAAAATATGCATATAACGGCTACCCAGAGCAGTCTATGTATTTTTTGAACACGCCTCATACATGTACATACAAGGGGTGATATTAGCATATAGTATGACCAGAAAATGGTGTCAACGTGTACATATGTATGTGCAGAGAGGTATCAACAGAGTGAAATCACTATGTATTTAAGTACTGAAAATACTGTTAACATAAAAGTACAGGGAGTAATACAGACAGATGTGTAAATACAGAGAGTGATATAACCATGTTAAGGAATGTAAAAGCGGAGATATCACCAACTTTAAGTATCAGATGTACTCCTTCCCACCCTACATAAATGTAGCATACACAGTAAATCACAGCTTACATGTACACCCTAACTCATAGTTAAAAATAATAAATCTTTTCACCAGATCTTGCCTCTCACATTAAGAGCCTGATATGTTTCAGAATATCAGCATAAACACTTATCACAAGTTCCATCATATAACTGCAAGCAATGTACATTGATAAACAACTTGCACCAAAACTTTAATTTAACAAAAGTTGGGATGCAAGGGCCAGTACAAAAACTCCCTTATTCATAGAACAGTCCAGATAAAAATGGACCAGATATCCATTTAAAGACTTCTTACCCCTTCGCATTGATTGACAGTGATCCCATTCTTATTTGTGACCACATGGGTTGTTTGGTAAAACATCGACTGGCTTTAAGTAAATTAAAGTGTTTTTGTCTGATTAATTATTAAGCATCATTTGTATGCCGTTCAGGGCTAACAGTTGATCAGTTAACCTAACCACTCATTCCTGGGATCATGGAAGGTTAACCAGTACTCAAGCACACCAATCATTGTAAGTAACTGATAACATTCACACTTGAATCAGTGGTGCGAAACAAATTAAAATGAGATTCAATGTCGTATATCAATCATCACAGCGACTGTAGTCAAGCGGGGTTTCTCATAACCCTGGAATGACAGACAAATGCCCTACCAACTTTGCTAACTGGGCCCGGCTAAGTTACGGTCTAATGTGTTACCAATACATATTAAATCAGGTCGATACGAATATCTCACAAAAAATGTCATAAATTCCCATTTTGCAATGTTATATAGAAAGGTAGGTGATGTCATCGGAGAGTGATTTGTAGATGACTTGAGACATGCTTGGTTTAATGCTGCGTCTGCTACCTGTAATTACTTTTTAGAAATGAACACCGTTGATAAAATAGTGACAATATTTATTTACCCATCTTTAATTTGAATATGTATTAAAACCTGTTTTAATATTTTACATTGTAATTATTATGAGTGTAGAAAAGGAAAACTAAGCACATTTAAATTACAATATGATACAAGCTCTGTTTTCTATCATTTATGAAACTGTTGCTACTCAATTTTCTATATCATCAAAGTTGATAACAGTTTCTTTAAATCATTTTTTTAATTTACGATAGTTAATTTTTAATATTTTTTTATATTAATATTTCATTTTTTTTTATGAAGTAAAATTTTTAAAGTTTCTTGTAAAACATAGATTAATATAATTATATGGTTTTAATTTCATATTACAAATGCTCACCTCTCCTTCAGTCGTTTTACTAAAGACTCCAATGTTAGGTCTTCAGTTCCTTTAGACATCTTAGGAATAGAATCAAATGTTCTTGGCTGACTGACCGTGGTTTCCTGGTAACCGTTATTATACATACCGTCAGCTGATGGGCTGTCCTGATCCATGTTGTAGAGATCCTGGTTAGACGCCACCTGAAATAACAAATATAATTGGTATGTCAAAGTCATAAATAAAAAATATTCATGTTAGCTATTGTCCTATTTACAATCCCTTCCATACTAGTCCGAGCCTTCTCTGACCCTTACACAGCCTTTTTTACGATTTTTGACATTTCATTTTGCTGTGTAGGGTCAGAGGAACTCATATAGTAAAAACACGGGGATTTCCTCACCCGTGTGGGAGAGGAACTTTAAGTCAATATATCTATGTGAATATTCATTGGATTAACATTTCAAGCATATCAATATATTGACAATATAAATATTTACCTATCTGAACCGAAATATTTGTTTTGTAAACCTTTATTACGTTGTAACGGTCAATCCTTCTCAGAGTAAGTTAAAAAATAAAAATTCCTTCATGCAAAAGTGTATTTAGGTCACACGCGACAACTGTCACGTGATTGAAATCCGGTGCGATATAAGTTTGCGCCCTCTGAAATCGAGTCCGGGTGATTCGGCCCACAATTTTTTCGACCGCGTCTTTTTCCGAACATGTCTTTTTCGGACCTTAGCAAAAAAAAGAAAAAAAAGGCTATTATAAAATTCCATTACACTCGTTAACTCTCGCCATTTTGAAAATGTTGTTGATTGTCGATATATTTAACGAGCGGAATTTTAATGTCTTCACCGCCTGTATGACGTCACTTTTTCTCGCGAGAGTATCACGGTAACATGCAAAACATCAAAATGGCAGATTTCGTAAGGATTTCGGTACTACATAACATAAATATCTTTTATCGAGACTACAGTAGATAAAGATGCAGTTTTAACATTGCAGATTGGTAAATTAAATATCAATTCATCGATATAATTTTTTATCAGGCTAAATTACCTAAAACATGAGACCAAACGTCAAATACACCGTTGAAAGTGCTTGACTGTGTGGTTTTCATTAATCCCCGTGTTTTTACTATAGGAGTTCCTATGACCCTAAGCCGCAAAAAAAGAAAAAGAAAAAAAAGAAGGCTTTTAGGGTCAGAGAAGTCTCGGATTACTTCCATATATGTCACACATCCGTCCTCTGAATGTTCAATTGATTTGCTTTTCTCCTCAGAAAATCTTCAGTCTTTTCCAAATTTTAAGCAGAAGCTGGCAAAAGAAGAATATCACATGACTACAAGGGAGCGTGCAGTAAAGAGTTTGAATATAATAATTAAATTTGATGTAAATTATATACAATCAAACCTGTACTAACGGTCACCTGTTATAAGCAGCCACCTGCCTTAAGCGGCCAGTTTCAGACCCTCCCGTTGAAATTTACTATATAATTTAACTGCAATAGGCGGTCACCTGGTCGACGTGGCCAGCGGCAAACATTTTTGGTCCCAAATGCATTAAAAACCTCCTAAAACGGCCACCAAATGAACAAATTTTACCGTAAAATATCAATTTTGGCATATAAAAATTTCATTATGGCCACAGAATTAATATTTAATTAAAGTACTAAAAACCAAATAAATCAAATAATTATAATATATCTTTAATTTAAAATAAGTTTCTTATAGTTTAAACTTTCTTAAATGGCCGTAAACAAACCAAACAAAGCTGTTATTGTGTTCTACATAATCGCCATTTTTCCGACTCAAACCAAACAAAGCTGTTATTGTGTTCTACATAATCGCAATTTTTCCGACTCAAACACGAGTGTAGTGCGTGATAATTTTCACATCTCTATTTTTAGTTCGCGTTATTGGTAAAATAGACAGATCAAAGTGTTTTGTGTAAACACGCTAACTGTGAAAAAGTCGGCATATAAAAAGATTAAAGAAGCTAACGTTTTTGAGACGATAATTAGAATGGCAGTTTGTTTGTGCTTTTAAAGAACGATAAGGAATTAAGTTCAAAAAGCGCTAATTGTGGAAAAATATAAAATTTGGAAATGATTTATTGTGACTTAAATCATAAATGTTTTGATTATCAGCGTGTTAACAATGCCACCAAAACGGAAGTGTTTGACTTTGGATGAGGTGTTGAGGTTGTGAAATTGTGCCAATATACAAAAATACATCGCTCATCTGGGTGAAAATTGATGACCCTGTAGTAGACAGCCACCTGTCTTAAGCGGCCAATTTGGCCCTTTCCCTTGGCTGGCTGCTTAAGACAGGTTTGACTGTAAATGAGAACAGTATTCTAAATTTGTATCAAGACATAAATAGAAGTTTCTTGCCGCTTTGCCCGACTTTTGATAAGTTTGTTTAAATATTTAGCATCGCTCATGCCAACAAGGGCTAACATACAGTAAGTGAACATAACAACTCTTTCCAACACTTTGTTCAATGTGAACATTATTTGCAGATAACGGTATAAACTATACATTTTTTATTGTTTTTTTTCCATTTTTCCATCCCAACACTTTGATAAAACATGACTCACTAAACTCTGTAAATTCTGACAATTCAATTACCAAAAACAGAGAGAGATGGTTATATAATTACTGCACAAGTTTGGTTAAGATCCTATGTAAAATGTGATCATTTTTTAACCACCAATGATGAACAATGACTTTCATAAAAGTCTTCCCTGATGAATGCAGAAATAAGTATAAGGAGACAATATGTACCTGCTGCATGGCACTAACACCCTTCATTATCTGTTGCTCCTCCCACTCTCTCTCCTGGTCACTCCCCTCGTCACTGCCTACAATAAACAAATATATTCCTATTAACAAACAGCTGATTATTCTATATCTTTTAATTTGGAAATGTGGGGTTTTAAAGAAATGTACAAGATTTACACCCACTACAAATAACCAGGTATATATTGCATAATTTTACAATATTCTTAAGTTATGTTGACTAACTTAAGATAGCCATAAACTCATTAGCTCAGTGGTGACTGGTAAGATGCAAGTCAACATGAAACTGCAACTTAGACCACTCTGCAACGGAAGTCCCCTTTACAAAACACCAAACAGTTTCTACAAAAAAATTAAATAATAAAGTTCAACAAAAAAATCAATTTATAATATGACCAAGTCAGACCAACCAACGCTCACCATGTTCTGCTCGCAAGAAGTTGTCCTTCATGCGTTGTCTCTCCAGTGCCGCCTGATTAATGGAGAAATCTACCCTCTGATCCTCATCATCATCACTCTTGTCATTGTCGTCCTCCCTAAAACATAAATGTGTAGGCATGGTAAGAACATGAACAGACGCCCTTTTGGGGGGCGCCAAAGTTTGGACACATTCCTCTCAAGAAAACATATATTTTTCCACTAACGTAAGAGAAAATTGAACTGCAGAAAAAAATTTTTTAACGAGGTTCTACACCAATTTAACATTTAAAACAATGATTGACTGATCGATTGAATATTTAGCATCATTTTTATGCCATCAAGGGCTAACAGACGATCAGTTAACCTTACTACTTTTTCCTGGGATTAACCAGTACTCAAGCACACCCCATCTCCGCAAGTAACTGATAACTTTCCCACTTGAATCAGTGGTGAGAGATGAATGATAATGAGACACAATGTTGTATATCAATCATCACGGAGACTGTTGGCTGGCAGGGGATTCGAACTCACGACCCCTGGATTGATAGTCAGACGCATAACTGACTGAGCTAATCGGGCCCGGCTTTAAAACAATGAAAAATAGAAACGGTAACCTTAAATATAAAATTTTCATACAGTGATGTAATGAACCACCACAAGTTAATGGTATGCTACTCGATACTTGTTATTTATGACAGAGTTACTACCTGACAAGCCTAGACGTGTTATTCTCACTCTTGACTGTATCCTCCAGTGGAAGAAAGTCTCCCATGTCCCGCGCCAGCTGTCTCTGTTTACGGATCTGGTGAATTGTTGTTGCGTCCGGAATTTCCCCTCCTGTGAAAAGAAGATAATAACTTTATGGTATATACTCTCTTTATAAGTCAAACCTCTTGTTCAAACTGACGATTTAATCACCACAAAGATGTTTGTAATTTACTTCATCATAAAATTCAAAACCTGGCAAAAAAAATAATTAGCTACCTACCTACCCACATGAAAAACAATGGGTCGGAGCACAGCAAACAAATTTTTTTTTTAAGGATGGCCCGGAACATTTCACATTTTTTCTCAAAGGTAATTTGTTAAAGATTGACCGAGATCTGGACATGTTTTTGAAACCAACATTTCTTTATGGGAGGTTAATTAGATGATGACAGCAGAGAACTTTTTTATTCAAATTCAGTCCATATTCATTATATATGCAGAAAAATTGTCAAGAAATATCGGATTGAATCTTTTTCCAATGTTACCAACAAGATGCTATCAATGTCCAAAAATAGTACAGACTGGTGAGAGTGTATCAATTGACAAATGCGGAATAAATGCAACACTGTAGTCATCATCAACATATTAATTGACACATATTTCTTTTGTTTACACAGTTTAATACCGTTTTAATTTACAAAATTAATAACGTTGTATTTCTAAAAAAAACATGTTTTAATATAGTCTCTTGTTATTCATGGTAGAATGAAGGGAGTTATATAACATACTTTTTAACATTTTCTTGAATGCTCCATCATCATCACTCTCGTCCCCCTCCAGAGCTGCTGCCTCATCACCATTCATCGTCTGGAATTCTTCTCGTAACTTCTGTTTAGGAAATTGAAAAAACGTTTTATTACTAATTTTTAAAATAAATGATTTCATGCTTTGGAAATTGGGTGTTCATAAAACATGAACTTTATACAGCAATGTTACAGCTGGCAGAACCTGAACAGGTTCATGCAAATTATGCATAATTAATTTTTTACCTTTATATTATTATTGATGCATTAATCTTTGCCGTCATATCACATTTCACTATATATATTTTATCAAGGTTCTTTTTGTATGTGTCGCTATATCCCTTAACAAAAGCTGCCAGGGGACAGTAACTGTTGCTTTAACTTTATGAACCTCGCCCCAAAACAACAGCTATCCAATTACAAATTGGACAATATCATGAGGCAGGCTTTAAAAATCTAATCCAATGTTCTAAGTTTAGATATTTAAAGACAGGTACATGAATCCTAAAAATCCAACAAGTGGTTACTGGTAAGAAGACAAAGACCAGGCATTCAGACAGGACAAAAACAATAGGTCTCCTCCCTCAAAGAAAAGGGGAGACAAGAATATAGATTCAATAAAAAAAGATTCATTTCAAGTTTTGATATTTGAGAAATATACAAATTATTCATTTATATATAACTAAAACCTGAAAATCAGCATGGGAGATTTCTGACTACCACTCATTATATTTGGATGTCTAATAACTCAAAAAATATGAATGGCTGGACACTGAAACAAAACATATGAACAGTGCCTAAAGACCATGTGAAAACGTTTACTAACCTTTATTCTGTCATCAACACCCTTTTTGGTGTTCTGAACCTCAACATCTGCCTTTGGAGTTATTTCTTTTTCTTCTTTGATTATTTTATTACCCTCTTCTTTTTCCATTAAAGATTCTCTTTTAAGCTGTTTTGCTACTTTTTTACTGTAGCTTGATTTTTTCACTTGAAATGTTGTGTCACCTGCAAAAGCATAAGGAGCACAAAATATAGAATCTTCTACATTTCATCTGAGCTTTGGTTTCATACAAATTTTTCATAGCATATAATATATGGACGATCTTACATGAGTGCTCATTTATTATTGAATTTATTAAATGAGTTGGAAAAAATATATTATGTAAGGCTCTGCCGAGTTTTATATAATTTTTCCTAACGAGTTTAATGAATCTGACAATAAATGAGCATGAATCATTCAATGTAAGATTCATTTAATCACATCACTCAGGAAAAGTTTACATTTACCATTTATTTATCAGATCACCTCTATTAGGAACAAAAACATATCCATTTCTCCTTGTCTCTAAATTTTCTTGTTAATTATGCAAATAGTACTACATGATGGCGACCATTTAAATCTTTGAACATCAACCATAAACATATTCGTCCATCATCACCTTTGCTTTTTCTTTATGGCCAGATAAGTCGCCACATGGTCGGATTCTGGATCATCCTCTGTACTCTTTCAAATGCAAATGTAGGTGGTTGTGTGGAATGGATAATGAATTGATAAACATGGAGATGTGGTCATCGTCACTGGACTTCATACATTAATTAATGTGAACATATTTTTATATTATTTTAATTAATGACGTTTAACACCATTTTCAACACATAACAGACTGAGGTTATATATGGCATATCAAGATTTATTGGTGGAGGAAGACATCAGAATGATTCTGACAAGTACCATCATCCCTCTACCTATCTGCCAATAAATCATCATCATGTGGTTAAAATACTGAGCAGTCAGATTAGCTTTATACTAATAAAAGTTCATTATATACATTTAAAGTAGATAAAAAAGCTTCCAACAGTGAATCTAGATGGCACCCATTCTCCTAAGGGCCGACTGGAACCCGTCGAGGGTGGGCAGGCCGACTACATCTGGTGGAAGCAGGTTGAAAAGAACAATGGACAGCGGATTGTAACTGTTCAGATATGTTGATTTCTTAGCAGA